>CM071617.1:8185489-8472989 GCA_036365135.1 Miichthys miiuy | reverse complement strand
ATTTAATGGTTGATCGAAAGAAAATCTACTGGCAATTTATTTTCAGAATTGATTAATTGTTTTAGTCCCTTTTAGGGCAAATATGTTGAACATTTGTTGTTTCAGGTTCTCAGATGTTAAGATATTCTACTCTTCTTTGTCATACACAATATGTATTTCGACTATCGGTCAGCTAATAAGACAGCTGAAGATGTAACATCACCCTAGGCTCTGAGAAAATGTATTAATCAATTAACTGAAAGAATAAATGGCAGATGAATGGGCATGAATCATTTGTTTTTACAGCCTTACACTGCACCATAACACACCACCATTATCTATCCATTTCCAGAAGAGGAGGTGTCTGATTCTCTTCAAATTTTAGCAGCACAATATAAATCATCAATAACAAAAAGGACAGTAGGAAAAAGAAAAAAGTGCAGTTTTGATACGCACTCATATTTCCATTTTAGAGGGATCGCTGAAATTATTCACATCAGATCGTCGGTTACTTTTTAGAGAGTAAACAACAAAGGACTAGTCAGATAAACAGTTAGGCAATTCACAGAGAATAAATTCACAAATATTAAATATTTGAAAAAAAAGCCAAACATTGACTAGTTCTTGATCCTCAAATGTGACGATTTTCTGTTTTTCTTTGTCATATATGATAGTAAATTAAATATCTTTAGTATTTGGACTGTTGGTCAGACAAAGCAAGCAATTTGAATGTACTTGTCAGTTGCAGCCCTTTTAGAGAGAACAACATGGCTTGCATATGAAGCTTTTCTAAGCACAAACAAACTCAATATCAGGCACACAGACTGTTAATCAACCTACATTAAATATATCACTAATTCACCTACAGTTCTTTGTGAAGCTCACCGCTCATTCCTAGGACAGAAGGTGAGGAAGAAACAGCACAGTACAGCAGGTACAGTTGTAAGGCAGAGAGTAAATTGGCAGCACCGAGTCTTACTGTACCTGACCGAGCAGAGGATTAGTTACACGGTTATACAGTCACCGTGTATTTGTGTGCGCAGCACGCCATGGCAGGGCTGAAACACTGAGGGTGATTGTGTTTGTGTGTGTGTGTGTTTGTGTGGCAGAGGAGGATTACCTCGGGGATGGACTTAACAAAACGGATGCCATCGTTAGCTCCCTTGATCTTAATCAGGCAGTCGCAGAAGTAATCCCAGTAGTCTTTCCTCTGACCAAGAAAGGTTGTCTTCTCTTTCTGGTCAAACTAAGAAACACAAATCACCTTATTATTGCGTTACCTCACAATGTCCTCAGCAATGTGGATTGCACAACAGATCTGTAATTAATAGAACTCCTATGAATTTTCCTCTCTGTTCACCTGAACCTTTCTAGAGCTATGGTCCCCAAACTGGGGGTAGAGACCACACCAAACGGACACAAGAAATTGGATGGGACAGGGATGGAAAAAACATTTATATTATTTACTTTTATTTCTCATTTTGAAATGCTCTTTTGTGGTTTGTAATAAATAAAACAATCTGAGAGGGTTAGAGAAAAAACAACAACAACAAAAAGGACAGTAGGACTTTTGTGCAACTTATAGGCCAAATGAAATATCATCAGATCAGCCAGTACTGACCTCTCTGAGATATCAGCAGTGTCAGCGTCTATGTTGTCTGATCTGCACCGATATTACAGGACATAATGCAGAAAAACACGGCTGAGGTAATTTAGTTCTATTAATTATGTTCGATTATGTGTTTTTTTCTTTATACTTATTTATAATTCTTAAATTCTCAATGAGGTTTTCTGCTTTAGTACACTATAAAGATAATTGTTTAACTGTAAAATATCCCGTCTCCCTAATATCAGTATCAACATCAGCCCCAAAGCTCTGGTGCAATTGTTCATGACTCTCAGCCTGTGACAGGAGGTCATTTATTTTAAGGGTTTACAATCCAAAAAGGTTGTGAATCACAGGTCTAAAGCACCTGTTTGAAATGTCTTTAACTTGTGAGCCTTTGATCCCATTGTCACAGGCTGTATAACTTTGAGATGTGGACAATACATCCAAACAAAGATGAGCCTTTCTGTTTTAACCTGTTTATAATTCACCAGTATTTCACGAGAAAAAAAGATAGAAGTGAAGACAGAAAACATAAAAGCACAAAAATGTTTTTTTGTGCTTTTTTTTCACTGGTTTGGTGAGTCACACGAAAACACTTGTAAACTTAAACAGGATCATCCTGATAAACTTTTGTTGTACTCACTGTTACTTTCTTTGATATAATAACACACCTGTAGCAGGTATTCCAGTTTATAGAAGAACTTGTGCAAGTTGCCGCTGTCATCAGTTACCGGTTCACCACACTCCTTGTGTTCTTTACTCAACTCTAACACGGCATCTAAACGAGACAGTGACAACATTGTTAACACATACAAAACATTTCTTAGATCTGAATGCAGATTCTACTTTTATCTCCTGTTTGGTCCATTACCTGTATAAACACACACACACACACACACACAACACACACATATGCCTACGTCATGCTGCATGGCACACACAAGACAGTCAGACATGGAGGTTATTTTATAACTTAATTACCGTGCAGATCTCTAATTATCCTCTGCAGCTGATTATCTCCAACTGATGAGGAGGAGGAGGAGGAGGCCATTGTGGGGTGAGGCCAGTGGGTATCAGGTTATCTTCATGTTGGGAATAAAATAACAGAGATTAAGATTATTCTTTTTAATATTTCAGAAATGATATAAACCAGGGGTCTTCAACCAGGGGTCTGTGACCCCTAGGGGGTCCACAGAGGTACTGCAGGGGGTCCGCCAATTTTTGTCATAATAATTGACAATTTTCACCAAAATAATTTGTGAGAATTAAAAAAAATAACAAAAATGATAATGAGTAAATTGCAAGCATTAATATGCAATAATAAGATACTTGACAAAAACTATTTAACTTTTTTATCAATCATAAACACATATAGGATAATAACCCAGTATATAAATTAATAAGGTGAAATAAAAGGTGAATTAAGTTATTTTAGGCCAGGCTTAAAATGTGACACACACACACACACACATAATTAATTACATGTTGGGGTCTCTGTTCTGTTTGTCTCTCATCCAATGGGTCCTTGGGCTGAAAAAGGTTGAAGACCCCTGATATAAACACAGTTGGTCATATCCCTGAATTATCAACAACACGCCTGTGCCCAAATAAACAAATAAATTACAGCGTGTGACTGTAAAAATATGCCAAAGCTGCAGCCACTGGGATGTAAACATAAAAACAGTGCTGTCCTACATTAGTTTGCTGTAAAAATCCCTTTGATAGAGACAGTGTTGAGCTGTGAAGTGTTAAAAAAATGAGATGTTTTAAATATTACAGAGGTGACAGGTGACACAGGGAGCAAACCACAGTAACATCAGTAAAGTTAGCTAGTCAGAAGAGGCACATTTACATCACGACGACAGGTGAAAGCTTCTTTCAGCCACACTGTCCTTTATCAGATAACACTGACACGTTTATCTACTGTCATCTACCGTCGCTATAACAAACCAGCTGAGCTGACTTACCGGTAAATCACGTTCAAACTGCGTTAAAATGCAACAAACCTCGACATAAACATCGATTTATCAGAGCTGGCAGCAGCCACCGGACATGCACCTGTTCTCAGCTCTTCGTTTCCTGGTCCTATTTAATACATTTTACGACACAAACCACCGCAGCTTGTTTGCAAATAAAGCAAAAGACTTCAATATTAAATAAACAGTTAAATAAAACGCGTACTTTGTGTGTAAATGTGTCCAGTGTCCAGTTTGTAGTGTGATACAGCAGAAACTTGCTGCCGTTAAGGGGCGGGCCTTCAGGGTGATTGACAGGTCTGTTGGATAAGTAGCCGCGTGCGCCTGCTGAAATATAGTTTGGTTGAGAGACAAATGGTAAGTAAACAGAAAGCTCAGGCGAGCTTTAAAAGGACAATATATGATAAAATACAAGCATATCTATATATAATAATATATCCATCTATCTTTCTGGTATTTGTTTCCTTTTTATTTACATAAATATATTTTATTATACACAGTTAGACGGGGTTATATTAAGGGGATTTTGACAACATAACTGAAGTAGTTGGCCTGTATATAACTTATGGCATCAAGACGTGTTCATTGTGTGATATTTAAAAAAACAACTACAATATAAATTTAAAAAATTTTCTATTGTACATTAAAAATCTAGAAAAATAATTGTTTTGTCTTTTTTTCATTGTATTGTTACACTAACTAACACTAACACTAAAAACACTCCTCTGCAACTTTAAGGTCATTCTCAATAACTGTTCTCTACCTGCCTGCAGCTGCTTTTGCTGAGCTTGTAAATTGTTGTAACTTGTCAGTATTTTTTGTTTGTTTGTTTTTTTATGTATTTGCTCTGTCTGTTTCTGTTGCTGGGGGCCTTTCTGTGTGGAGTTTGTATGTTCTCCCCACGTCTGCGTGGGTTCTTTCCGGGTACTCCAGCTTCCTCTCACAGTCCAGAGTCATGAACCTAATAGGTTAATTGATGACTCTAAGTTATAGTGTGCTATGTGCAAAGAGACAAAGGCAATATTCCACCTCTCCCACCCTAAGTCAGCTGGGATAGGCTCCAGTCCCACCATGACCCTGATGAGGATAAGCGGTTATATGAATGGAAGATAAGATAAAATAAGCATTTAGTGAGGTGAAATTTAGGTGTTGCTGCAGCACAAGTTACAGAAATAAGTACAGATAAACAGAGAAAGTAAAATATAAATAATAGGTATATAAAATAAAAACAAGACTTGGAATAAAAATAGAAACTATATAGCTCAAGAGCTCAGTGACAGTTACATAGCGGTGTGATTAGTAGCAGCAAAGTCAGCAAAAGTATAGTATATGTAAACAGCATACAACAGAATAATATAGAATATGTTTAGTTAATTGTATTCCTTTATTTATGTATTCTAATGTTAATAGACATTTGGTGCAATAGTAGGATGAGTTTATGTCGTATTGCCTGTTTTACATTGTTTTTGTTTTTTAACTATAACACTGACACTGATGATTTTTTTGATGTTAGTAATCATTTGGTAGAAAATTAATTATTGACTTTTTGAATAATTGTAAAAGTTAAACGTCATTTATAACAAAAAATGCCAAAGATTCGAACATTAAGATTTGTTCCATTTTCTCAAATGTGGGTAACAACTTTTATCTGTTTTAAATCATTAAAATTGAATATCTCTTATTCATTAGATAAACCAACAGCAAAAAAGTAACCTTTTTTGTAACAATTTATAGACAAACGCCAAACCAATTATTCACATTAATGATTCACAGTTTAACATTAATGAATCCAGGCCCTGAAAAATCAAAACTCACATTACTTAAGGTTTAAAGGAGACTGTCACAGTAACAACAACACCTCATGTATTCTTGTTGGTATTCTTATCTGTGGTGACAAAGTTGCAAAGACAAAAACTGAGAAAATAAAACTGTTTATCTGCACTGTTAGAGGTGTAACAATCAGCCAACAGTCAATCAAAACATTTGAAATCTTAAGTACACTTCTAAAGTATGAAAACAAGTATTAACAAATAAGGGGAAGCTGTCTTGTTACATGCATTGTTCAGAATAAGTTACCCCACAGACACCATGTGTGGATGATATGAAAATGACGTTTTCTGTTCACCTTTGTGGTCGCTAGCTAAAGGACCAGTTCAGTGTTCCAGTAACATTTGCAGGGAGGACTCTGGTGTGTGCTGAACATCCACCTGTTTCCACAATTTTCAGATTTTTGTTGCAGTGAAGACCACTAATAAGGTAGAGTACAGTAATACTGTAACTAAGGTTTGGAAAAAAAACTTTTTATTACCTTTAATTACCTTTAATGGTAGCCATGTCAAATGTTTTGGTTTTATTTGGCATCTTATTTTAGCATGGACATGTTAAGTATGGGTGGCTGCAGCACCACCTAAAATTAGGCAAAATAAACTCATGAGTTAAATTTAAAATGACTTTTTTACTGGGATTTACTATACATATGTTGTACACTAGTGTGTGGTAGAGGTTTGGCTGCTTTTATTCATTGTTTATCAATGATATATCTATAATATTATAACAACCTTATTTCCAACCATAATTAATAGACATGTTGGATCCATGACACATGAGCAGATTGATGTGTGTTTAGAAGTTTAGACTGTCATATAAATGGGAACATCACTGATTAAATAAGCTTCAGTACACCTGTTTTTATGCATTAGTTCAGTGTTGTTGCTGTGGCTGCTTTGATATACATTATGTTGGTTTGCTTGTGAAACTGTGAAAATGGAGGGAACCAGAATTTTCACAGAGAATATGTTCAGCGTCTGTAAACGGCCCTCAGTAAAGTCTGTGGATTACTGGAGACATCAATAGAATTCAATTATTTTAAGACCTGAAAACACATTTTCTTAATCAGCAGTTTATGTTGTGTGTTGGCGTCTTAGATCAAAACATAATTTTCTTCCAAACTTGGAACAATTTGGATTATTTCACATTTTTTTCACAATTTGGGTTAGTCCCACAGGGCCCTGCTTTGAACAATCACAACAATAATATACAGAACACTTTATAAATGGTATTAAAATTAATTGGACACATATTGTGAAACAAAGTGTATTAACTGATTAACAGATAGACATACAGTATGTCATTGACTTTTGGTCCAACTGGAACGTTAAGATGAAAGTTTTACTTCTGTATCATCGGGTCTGTGTAATCTGACCTGTTTGATTCAACAAAGACTTTTTTAAATTTAGACTCTCTCTTCTTGCAGAAAGAAAATGGCTACAACTGGAAATGTTCTATCAACTCAAAGTGCCTATGACTATGCTGAGTACTATGCTGAGTTCAATCAATCTGAAGGTGAAGTGTGTGACAGAACAAGCACCATGAGTTTTGGAGCAATCATCACTCCACTGTTCTTCTCCATTGTTGTGATCTTCAGTCTGTTTGGCAACATCCTGGTCATTGTGATTTTGACTAAGTATGAGAACCTCAAATCTCTCAACAACGCTTTCATCCTGAACCTGGCTGTATCGGATCTCCTCTTCACTGCAGGCTTGCCCTTCTGGGCTAACTACCATATGTATGGATGGACTTTAGGGGAGCCTGCATGCCAAATAGTCACCTATGTCTTCTATGTTGGCTTCTACAGCAGTGGTATCCTCCTCATCCTGATGACTGTTCAGCGTTATGTAGCTGTCATGAATCCTCTGTCTAACATTGTGTCCCCCAAAGGCATCTACAGTGTCCTAGCATCACTAGTTGTTTGGGTGGTGAGTGTATTGGTCGCCATTCCAGCCTTCATATTCACCAAAGTCCTAGACCGGACTGTCTGTCAATATGAAAGCTCTTATGGGAGCTTATGGGGAATCTACCAGCAAAATACTCTCTTCCTAGTGAGTTCAGCTGTATTCATTTTTTGCTATTCTCAGATCATGTGCAGGTTGCTGCGTCCTACTGCCCAAAGACGAAAGACCAAAACTTTAAAACTCATTTTCACTCTCATGGTTGTTTTCTTTCTGGGCTGGGCACCTTACAATATTGTAATATTTCTGCAGTCTTTCTACTTGTGGCCCCAACCACCAGTAGACACGAGGACTATGGTTAGAAATTGTGAAAAATTAAAAGAACTGGATTATGCCTTTTACATTACCCGATTTTTTGCCTTTTCACACTGTTGCCTTAACCCTGTGTTTTATGTGTTTGTGGGAGTTAAATACAAAAACCACTTGAAGAAAATGCTGAAGAGTTTGGGTCGCAACAACAGCAGCATTCGCAAAAGGCCAAGGCCACTTACAATCACATCGATAACAAGCGAGTTGTCACTGTAGATTTAAAGAGCTTAAATGAAACAAAAAATCCAAATCCATTGACATGTATAATGACAAATAAAACCTAGGCCCCAAATAATGGCCAGGGCCCCCCAAAATACAACACAAGTATCATAGTGGAAAAGTGCAGTTCAGTGAATTTTTCACGTTCCTGGAAATATTTCACGAGAAAAGCCTTGTTAAGAAATGAAGAGATTCTGTTCACTGAAATGCTAGAGGGCTTTGGGGTAGGTTTGTGTTGAAGCACAATGCAGTCATAAAAATCTGGTAAAATATGACCAAATATACGTGTAAATCTCTTTGTTATATGCTTCAAATGCCTTTTACCTTTTTATTTACCTCTCCTGAGATAAAAAAACCCCGCGCCACAATTTAAGGAAGTGCAGTACTAAATTCCCAGTCTTGTTGCAGTTTGTTGCATGATATTATTCCATATTTGTAGATAGAGTCATTTTAAAAAATCTAAAAAAAATTAGAGCCCTAGACCATCATGTCTTATGCTGCATTCATGCCATATTGATACAATGGGAAGAACAAGAAAAACTCTCATTATTCTCACTTGGGAATCTTTCAACATTATTCCAAGATGGTGTCCTTGTAGTCACGCAAACTAAATAGGCTACATTAGCTACTTTTGAAGTGGTTTGTTCACAAGTGAACCTACAGTAAAGCAAACTATAGGCCCTTTTAAATCAGCTGAATTGACGATAGAAGTATCAATACTGGATTTTGTTTTCTGCCAGCGATGTAACCATTTTATCACCAATCTGGTCACACTACCTTTTCCTTGCTGTCAACATGTCCCTGATATCTCCAGCTCGGAGTTACATGACCAAACTCAGTTTTTTTGTTGTTGAAAGACCTCAAAGTGAAGCGAGGCATGTAATGAAACAGTTCAATTTTGGTGATCTTCATGTTCTACAGCTACGCTAGCAGCTTTGTGAGTCTGTAGTTCACTCTGTTGACCATTTTAGTTTGCCATGATACTTTGAACATGCTAAGATGGTGAAAATGGTAAACATACATACTAAAAACCAGTTTGTTACTGTTAGAGCATTGTGCACTACTGTACACACTTCTTAAATACAGCCCCACAGAGCCACTAGCACAATTGTTTATATTATATATATTAGGCCTACTCAACAGCCTGTATAGTTGTCAAGCTACAATGAATTTATACCTTTATGACTGACATAAACTCAATGACCACTTTATTAGGTACACCTATACACCTGCTTGTTAATGTGAATGACTAATCAGCTGATCCTGTGGCAACAACTATATATTTAATATATATAATATATTTCAAATTTTATTTAGTTGTTTCAACATGAGAATGGGGAAGTAATGTGATCTATGTGACTGTAGAATGATTCTTAGTGTCTGCTTTAGTGGTTTATGAATCTTAAAAACTGCTGATTTCATGGTATTTTCATATACAATAGTTTCTCAGGTTTATAGTGACAATTAGAAAGAAAAACATGCAGTGAGCGTCAGTTTGCTGTTGGTGGCACACTAGACAAGACTAACCAAAACTGCACAGTAAGAAAATTGCAAACATTGTGTGAAAAATGCAAAACATTATCTTGTCTAATGATCGTTGTAGGCTCAGAATTTGGTGTAAACAAGATCCATCCTGCCTTGTGTCAGCTGTTCAATCTGCTGTAATGGTGTGGGAATATTTTCCTGGCCCCATAAGGCCCCTTATTACCAATCCATGATGGTTTAAATGCCATAACCTATATCAGTATGTTTGCTGACAATGTCCAAAGTCTACTCACCCCCACCTAATGGCTACTTCTGCTACTCTGGTGATCTCCACACCAGATCTCAGAAGAGAGAGGGCCTACTAGAGAAAGGTGTACCTCATACACTGACCGCTGAGTATGTGATGGTTTTATTTGACAACAGTGATATGTAATGTATATTGTTTCATTTGTGATTTCATCCGATCATCATCTTGTTGTTTCTGATCACACTGTACTGTGAAAGAGCAGTGAGTCTGTATCTTTGTGTTAATACATGTATACGCGTGATTTTGAATGCATGTTGATAAATTGATTATACATTGTACTGGAGATAATATAGTTGTATTTGATTCACCTTGATTACCTGCATTTTACTTTTTCATATTAATCATTTGGATCAAACATTATGTTTTCACCTTAAACAGTCATGCACACTTTTATTTTATATTTTACTTTTGATCGTTTCAGTTAATTTGTTAGAGTGTCTATATTTACATCATCATCATAATCATTGTTTCCACGTTTTATAATAAAAAAAAGTCACAATTTAAGTTCTGGGGTTTT
Source organism: Miichthys miiuy (assembly GCA_036365135.1). Lineage (NCBI taxonomy): Eukaryota > Metazoa > Chordata > Actinopteri > Sciaenidae > Miichthys > Miichthys miiuy. Next base: position 8,462,800 of record CM071617.1, on the reverse strand, counting down.
CTCTTTTTGCAAAAAGAAAAATTTGGTCATGCTTAAACTGAAATACTGATGCAGCAATTCTGACTTAATGTGAAACAAAAAGAGGAACTATGAGTCTGGTCTTGTATATCACAGCTCTTCCTCCTGGATGTAAACCAGCAGACGTGACAGCCGTTGCCCGGGGTAAGTTGCTTTGTACTTGCTGTGTTTGCACTCCATATTTTAGGGTAATTTACTTAGTTAATATTTTGCAAAACATTTGTTGTAGACATGTGCTCAGTCTTTTAGTACATTTTGCCAAATTTACTTTCGTGCTCATGTTTCCAAGATAACTCCACAATGGAAAATGAAGACGCGAACAACCATACTGAAATGGTAGGTCCTTGTCAGCTGCCTGACTTGGAAACCATCAAGGGCGCCTTCTACATTTTGACCTTCATCCTCAGCGTCACAGGCAACATTCTTCTCTTATGTGTTCTTGTTATCTATGAGAACCTGAAAAATGTCACTAATCTGTTCGTCATGAACCTGATCTGCTCTGATTTGATCTTCACTGTCACGCTTCCATTCTGGGCTACCTATTCTTTGCACCACTGGATCTTTGGTGACATTGCCTGCAAATTTATGACTGCAGCATACATTATTGGTATGTACAGTAGTGTCATTCTGCTGACTGCCATAACTGTGGATCGTTTCGTAACAGTGGTTCTCAACTGGCCAAGCAAACCTGTAAGGAGGCAGAGGTGTGCAATAGGTGCCTGTGTAGCTGCCTGGATCATCAGCATTGCAGCATCCATAAGAGATGCTATGATAGCAAAGACTGAACACTGGGAAGAAATGTACATATGTGAGGTTGAAGACTCTCATTCTTTGACCAAACTAGGATATTATCTCCAAGTGTCACTGCTCTTCTTCCTCCCATTTGCCATCATTGTTTTCTGCTATTCTGCCATCATCAAGACAGTTTTGCAGGCTTCCAACAGAAAAAAGTACAGGACTATAGTGGTGGTGTTATGTATTGTTACAGTCTTCTTCATCTGCTGGGGTCCTCACAATGTTTTTCTTTTCGTCTGGCCTTTGTATGGCCCCACAAACTGTCATGAGGAGCAGCGCTTCGAAACTGCCTATGCTGTATGTCATATAATTGCTTTTTCTCATTGCTGTATGAACCCTCTGCTGTATATGCTCTCACAAAAGACGCGAAGACACCTTTTGCAACTTTTACGCTGCGAGAGTCCCAAGAAGAAGGACAGAGAGAGAGGCACTGGCCAGAGCACTTCTTTTATTCACAATGTAGCTTTTACAGCACACAACACAGCTATCACGTTGGATCTACCCTCCAAATAGACACACACTTTTGAAACGCAACATTTATTCAATCTGTCAATGCTTTTATTCAACATAGTTTGTATTTATTTAATACTTCCTTAAAAATATGTTTTTCGATGTGCCAAGTAAATAAGGAATGTGTGTAAAGGAAAATCTGTAGCATGTCAGTGCGTATGATAATATGTGAGCATGCTTTTAATGCAGAACTTTCTGAGCCCTTGTGAATTAGTATGACTGTGCTATTACTATAATATTTTTGAATAAAGTTAAGTTAAGTTGGCATCTAGTTTTTTTTTCAGCCAAATGTTGTGACATGACAGGATATGACAGAAATTGTGCTGCGCAAGTACTTTTGTCTGATAACGGTCCAAGACAGAGTAAGATAGCAGTACCAATGAGTGCATGCAGTTTCATGCAAGGTCATATCATTCAATAATATGATATGATGATTTATCCCTTTGAATATGTTACAATGTTTTTTATTCATGATTTCTTTTTTACTTTGTGAAAATGTATCAAACTTAAATGGGACAGCTTGAGATTTTGGAACAAAAATACTAGAATAAGGATCAAAATATGACACAATAAACAAACCTTGTATGCCTGTATGTTAATGAGGTGTCTGCCTCGAATTAGCTTTTATTGACAAACATAAAATAGGAGAGATATTACTGATGTCTCAGTTATAAAAATATATTGTCATGAATTTTATTTGCTGATCCCAATTCAAAAGTGCTACTAAGCGTTCCGACATTCACTTCCTCAAACGCACTGGGCATTGGAGAAATGTTCTGTTTTTTTTCATTTACAGTAAACAATACTCCGTTTCTGTTTTTGTCGTTGATTGGATGTTTTCATGTTTGTTTCACATTCACTTATTTCACACTCAGAGCAGTTAATGCTATTCTATGTATCTCTATAAACAGATATCTGTATAAGAATGTAGAATCTGTAGGTAAGAGACCAAAATTGGACAATGATGACTAAATCGTTTCATACAGTGTAATAACAAAGACCTTGTATCTCTTAATTTTAGCATTCTAGCTTTTGCTCTAGAAAACATGTCACACTTCTCGTTTAGTTTATTTTTGTTTTTTTTTGGCATCTTTAGCATGGACGTGGGAAGAAGAGGTGCTGAGGTGGCACCGCTAAAATCAGACATAATAAAACCCATCAGTTAAACTTATAGTGACTTGCTCTTTTTTTTTTTTTTTAAAGGGATTTACTGTATGTACTTTTTACATTAGTATTTGTGGTAGAGGTTTGACTGTGTTACTGTTTAGCAATAATGTCTAAAATATTATAAGTTATCATTTGTTATGTGAGCACATTGAGGTGTTTTAGGGAGGTTAGAGTGTCCCAAAAGACAGCCAAAGATGTCAGGGCATATGGTCAAACAGACCCAGAAAGTTCAACTCAACCAGCTGCAGCTAGAGTACATAAGGTAATTACAGTTACTGGTTATATATATCTAGTAACTAGAACTTGCTCCATTCATGCCACATTGTGAAAAATAGGAAAGACTCTCGCTATTAAGACTTGGTAGTCTTATTATTACAAGATGCTGTAATGGTGTGGTGTAATATTTTCTTGGCACACATATGGCCTCTTAGGAAAAATCTGTCATGGTTCGTCATTTCACAACCTACTTGAGTATGCATGCTGACGATGTGTATCCCTTTATGACCAAATACTGTTTTACCATAAATATGATTAACTAATAACATAATCAGAACATGACACATTAAAAACATACTGTAGTTGCTTTTTCTCATTGCTGTATGAAGCCTCTGCTGTATATGCTCTCACAAAAGACGCGAAGACACCTTTTGCAACTTTTGCACTGCGAGAAGGAGAAGCCTTCATCTTGTGACATGCCAATTATGTGTACTTCTTGCCTTCTTACCTTTTGCTTTTATGACTTGACCCACTCCCCTGCCATTTGTTACTTACCCCTTTTCCTACATATTTACATATTGTTCACTTTCATTTGCTCTGGGTCAACTCACTGGCCCAGATGCACTCTATGTCTATAAGTTCACCAGTATGCCAGCATGCTTCAATAAACTAACACCACAACTGCAAACTTCTGAACTGGACTCAAATGATTTCTTTGGCACTAGCCAGAGCACTTCTGGACATTCTGTACAATGTAGATGATATAAAGAGCAGAAGATGTAGAAACAACATATACAGTACAACATAACACAACATAAAAGCATGCAGGTATCATGAAGAGGCTTAATTGTTCAGAATGGGGATAAAATGCAAGCTACGTGACTTTGACAATGGATTGATTGTCTGGTTTGGTGGTTTTGAGTATTCAGAAGCTGCTGCTTATATTTTGACACACAACAGTTTCCTGAGTTTACATCAATAAAACCTGCAGTGAGCGGAAGTTTGCTGCTTGTGGTTTCGCTGAGTTGTTTGCTTGCTGCGTTGAGGCCATATCGAGAAGAACAGAAACTATTCTGACTTGGGAGTCTTATTATTTGAAGATGGTTATCCCCACTGGTATCCTTGTAGGCTCTGTGTTTTTTTTAAATGCTCTCTGCAAATCTCTGTACTGTATGTTTATCTATATTTATAGAGGACAATAAAGAAGAAGAGGGGCAGTAGTTTGCTGCTTGTAGCTTCTCCGGCCTTCACAGTACACCAGACTCATCAGAACTGCACAGCAGAAATCCGCAAAACATTGTCTTGTCTGAAGATTGTTTTCTGTTTGAGTTCTATGGTCAGATTTTGATGTAAACAACATCCATTTGCTCTGTGTTTAGGAACATTTTCTTGGCACACATAAGACCTCCTAATACTAATTCATCACAGTTTAATTCACAACTTACCTGAGCATGTTTGCCCCCCTGTTGGCCATTAGAAAGAATGCAAGTTTCAGACATTTCCGTATTAGCTTCACTTCTTAGACCTGGAAGCTCTGTGGTGGTGGGTATACTCTGTATACCTGCATATATCCTGAACTACACCACTGGGCTCTTGTCGTTCTGCCCCTCTAACATCCTCTGCATGTTCCTGAACTGACATAGTGAAATACAGCACAGGAAGCAGCAAAAACGATATTTGGTGGCTTTTGAAATGAGGCTTGTAAGTAAAGCAGAAGAGTGTCTTGACCTGATCAAAAAATCTGTGACTTGAAATATGTGAATGCAATATATAAAGCAAAAGAGAAAAAAAAGTTTTATTTCAAAGTGAAGTAACTTTGTTTTACATGACAAAAAACAGCAGCTATTATCTATTATATCTATTAAAACAACTGCAATACTTAAATCAACACTTAGATCACTTTATGACTATTTTACTGCACTGAACAACTCAACCCACAAGATGGCAACAGAAATGAAAGGAAATAAGGCTGGTGGTTCACCAGGTTAATGTTTAAAAAGGAGAAAAGAATCATAATTATGTAACGATGTGATCTGTGAATATGTTGCTTAATAATCATTTCAGTGTTATGCTTTGGTGTTTATTTGATAATGGTTGACATTTCACACACTGAAGTACAGGATGGACAATTTCACTTGTAATGCAAAACTGCTGTTGATATCTTGCATACTGCATACAGTAAAATATCTTAAAAACACATTATTTGGTCCAATGAGAGCTCTTTTAATCATGTAACATCTACAGTATGTTTTTAATGTGTCATGTTCTGATTATGTTATTAGTTAATCATATTTATGGTAAAACAAGCCTGTGTTTTGAATTCTGATCAATCACAAACAAGGTGCTTATCATTCAACTATAACTCAAACTCTTCAATGATTTATGTAATGCATATCCATAGCCAACAATTAAAGATTAGGCCTTTTTATTCGGCCATTTGTTCTTTGTCCTTGTTCTTTGTTCTTCTTTGTTGTTTCGTCTTCTTTCTTTTAACAGATCAGGGATGTATTTCTGTCTGGAGCGACCTTGTCTATGTGACTTTCAGCAGCAGGATCAATAAAATCTAATATAACAGTGCATATTTGTGATGAAAATCAGAGGCAGTCCAGTATTTCTAACCCAACCGTCCATGTGCTTTTGGTTACTTTTCTTTGAAATGACTAATTTAGATGTATTATTTCAGTAATTAAAACATTTCACAAACCTTTTTTTTCTTCTTCTGTGGTCCAAATCTTTTAACTCTATTATATGTAATGTGTTTCTCCAGAGCCCTGTCAGTGTACTTGAACATGGTTGAGTAGCACGGCCCTGATGGCTCCACAGGGGGTCCAGGGAAGAGTGTATAGGGACAGCTCAGTGGGCCACTGTAACAGCACTCATATCTGTCTCTGGGGGTAGATTAAGCTTAATTAACTAAACCATCCCGCACGCTTGGATGAATGGATACAAGTCAAGGGCAGAGCAGTCACGGGTGTGCTCACACATTCTCTGGCAGGCACTGGGAGAGGGTTTTGTGCCGAATTTTGTCTGTGTGTGTGTAAAAGCAGTAAAAACTGGATACTGTAGTGATAATAAAGTTGTAAATCAACATTAAAGTGGTCCATATTTAGTGTCTTAATGCAGCCTGTAAACACGAAATACCCGTGACCTATGAACAGAGAGGTTTCACAAACCTGCACTTCTTCTATGTGATGCAGTTAGGGGAACAGCCATCCCATAATCTTGCATACGGTTTCTGTTCGCAAACAGCTTTCGGACTGATCAGCAATTCTGAGAAGCAAGTGATCAAACTTCTGTTAGATCACATCTTACCTTGTTGTGGAGCTGGTGTCAAAAAGACTTAAATTTGCTTTCAGATTTTTATTTTTTTAATATTCAAATAAAAATAATATGGAGGAAGTCTACTGTACGAATTAATAGACAAATACAGAAGAAAACTCACCCCACAGAGCTCAAACAGAAAAGACAATCTACGACATCCCATTTCTTATCTTCCAGTCAGAATCTCTCTTTTTTTTTTTTTCACAGATCATTTTCTTAGCAAATGATGTTGTTGTTCAAGCCTGTTTTTAGCCACAAGCTAAACAGCTGTTGCTGTTTTCTTATGTAGTCTCTGCTACTAGCCCTCCCTGGCCCTAACATTCACTCCCTGCTCTTCTTTTCTCCAGGGCAACTCAACCTCCTTTTTCACATTGATATCACCCCCTTTAATTTCAGTTATCTATAATGATAATTACTCCAACCATATGTGAATTTAATTGATGCCTTGCAAATGTGTAAATGTGTGCGTGCCTTGTGCATATTGCTAATAAAGTCTTAGGCTATTGCTTGTTAATCTGGACTGTCAGGGAAATGCATGCAAATCGATTAAGTGTGTCAGCCTTATCATTACAAACAACTGTTTTAGTGAACAAATATAGATGACTTAATCCTTGTATGACATACACTGGCATGTATGGCATTTCACTAATGCACCTCATCCTGATTGAATTTGTCACGGGAATAAAATGTTTTTAAAAAAGGATTAGATTCAGTGTCTAACACACAACCTCACCTCACACATAAATGCAAACACACACGATTTTGTTTTGCTCCGTCATGAATCAAGGATGGATGTCATATGTTCGCTCTTGAAAAATGCACATTTGATAGATGATAGATGAGAAATAACCACTGATGCTGCATCTTGACTTTAATTTTGTCACTGCAGTGCTACATTTCTCCACTAGAGGGGACATGGGTATTGGCATAATGCTGTTTGTTTCATTATTATTGGACCACATAATTAATTACAGTCTGATGTACTTTCCATATCAGCCAGAAAAATAAAGAAAGAGATGTACTCTCTTATAGATTGACAAGAGTCCCTACAAAAGAGATGTACTGTTCTCAATATACATTCATGTTCCTGCTGCTTTTTGGAGGGACGTGCTGCTGTTGTTTTTTTTTTTAAGTCAACTTTTTTTGGCTGCCTTTTCAAAAAGAAACGTTCACCACAAAGAACAAATGCAGCCTGTCTCAGCACATCCCACACCATCAAAACTCTATTTTAGGGTCATCCTCCTCTACTTACCTGCTGTTGTCAGATAGAAAAACACAGTGATTAACTACCATGGAGACTTAATTAACAAATCAAACATCTGGATATTCAGACTAGGCCTACTGCAAAGGCTTAGCTGCCTCTTGTAAGACTGGCCATTTGATGTATCAAACAGTGCGTCCTGATGTTTCTTGCTAAATTTTTCCCATCTGGCTTGTTTTGTATCTTTAATTTCTTTTTTTTTTTTTTTTTTTACAGTGTCTCAAACTTTTGCAATTTTCACTTTTAATGTTGCTCATTTACAAGTATTTCATGTAACTTTTTTGTTTACTTTGTGGCACTGTGAAAGACTGGACAATGATTTGGAGTAGGCATATGGACAACGACAAGAACATTTTATTATGTTTTACCTTCACAACAAAACACAACACGGGAATATATCTGAAAATAATAGGGCCTGAAATCATAAATCGGTTAACCTAACCATAACTCATAAACATAACATATGAGCCCAAAACTACAGACATGTGAAGGATTTCCTAGAGGTATGTAGTTAAAGTTATGTACCTGTATGTGATGAAATGCTCTACAAAATAAAAAAGGTACAGTGGCAACAAACAGTGAAGTTGCATATTGCAACCAATTGAATAACCCTCACCTCACCCCTCCGAGTGTGTAGGAGAAACTATGATGGTCCCCAAAAAATGTAACAGGGCTTGGGCGTAATCAGAAAAAGATCCATCTAGCCTGAGTTTTTCTGACTTCAGTGCCCCTGACATAACAGCAATATGGCGGCGCACACAGTGAACACAACAGTTTTCATCATATCTTCACCAGATATACTGTTTGTGTTGTGCTGAAACAACTTCCATTTCCATTGTCATTCAGTTGATTTGCCTCTGATAGATGTCTTTGTGAGCATGCAGTGCTAGCTTACTCCCCTCGTCTATTTTACAGTCTGCTAAATAGATGCTTTTTTAGTTCAGACACTTGCCATAGAAACATCCGTTTGCTGCAGGTGTCCATGTTTCCCAGACAGATGCAGATGCACTGAGACACATTTAGATCCGAGGTCGGGAATACCAACTCGACTGTCGACTTCCGAGTTCCAATGGATCGCAACATCGGGTAACGAACACAATAGCTCTTTTTTCAGAAATATAACACAATAATGGCATGTCCACCTCATGTAATCATCTGCATCATATGACTGACTACTCTTGATGCCTTTATGGAGGAGAAATAACTTGATATTTTTTGCCTGACAGCAACATTTGAGGCCACTGATGAAGAGGTAGGTACATTAATTAGACGTACATATTTAGCTGATAAACTGAATGTCTCTGAGTGTAACCTCCACATCAGGTGTGTTTCTGTCCATGTTTTCTCATAAGATAACATAACCTCACATCAGATAAAATGACAGAACATACTGTATAGATCTTTATCCAAAGTGCTTTGCAGTACTATGAATGAAAACATTTTTGGAGGATCCCAATGAGAACCGGACCCCCAGACCTGGCACTGACTCCTCAATGCTCTACCCACTGAGCTAATATCCTACAGAACACGCTTTTTGGCTTACCCTTTCTTATCCTCAGGCTGCACCAGCTGCCGTCTACCTCCGACCACACTCCACGCCCCTGATATGTTGTCCTCTACCTGCCTCGTCCCTCCTCCTCCCCATTTGTAGGTGTTCTATCCCCCTTTTTGGCCGCAACTTTCCAAAAGGTGAACAGAAGTGATTTTCAATAGCACCGTGCATGACTAATGGTGGAAACATGTTAAAATCATCGCAGAAATGTCCTTGGGAAGACAAATGAATTTTCAGCAGAATAATTAACTTAATTAACAAATTTGCATGCATATTCATCAGGGCCATTGAAGTCTTTCCAGCTCAGCTTGATGAACGTTGCTGTGTAATAACCAGCTCATTTACATTCTGCCATCCACTGCCATTTGTGTGGATTACTGAGAAAAGGCAAAGTGTGTGTGTGTGTGTGTGTGTGCATGATGCTAGGGGTACATAATATGTGCGCACACTCTTCTTTTTCCCTTAACATGTCACAGAGAAAGCTTGATGAATTGATTTGACATACTGTTTTGTTTCAATATACGCCCCGACATTGGCCCCAGCTGCCTCTCCTTACACACACTGATATAGAGGAAGCGTTCAGATATGCACATATTCATACACACATACCTTGCGTGAATGTGACTGATGGAGGCCTGGCTCTGTGTGTGTGTGTGTGTGCTCTACACCCATATCTCCTTGCATCCTCCTCCTCCTGCCCTCCCCCCTCTCCCCTCATCCCCCCTTCTCTCTTGTGGGCAGTTCTTGGCACCGATCCTGAGTCGTAAACCCTCCTGGGTTGCCAGACTGTGCGTTGTTAAAAACGTGAGGCCCTCCGTACCCCCTCCCCGTCTCTGCAGGGCAATCTTTAAAGGCAGCAAGGTGTGACGGCACAGACTGGCAGTTTGGCAGCCATGCCCGAGGATACCAACGCTCCGTCAGCCGTGAACGGGCACCATCACATGGGCTTGCCTAACTAATACGCTCGCCGTACATGTGCCTTTCTCATGCCTCATCTGTGCCAGTCAGAGACAAAGGAATTCATTAAGAAATTTCACATGGCGTTGTTTTGTGATTTTGCCGGGATATAGTTAATTGGGAATTTCACACAAGCTAAGGTAACTGAGGAAGAGATTATCCAAATGAGTTGGGAAAAGTTAATTACACTCACTTGGCTGTTTGTGCCCTTGATCTGGTTGAGCAGGGAACAACAGGAAAACTTATTTTGAGCTTGTGTATTATATTCCTCTAACAATATGTTTCTCATTGTCATCATGGATTTTTTTTTCCTCCAATTAGGTGCCACTGAACACTGTTAGAAAGGGACACTTCCCAGCAGGTTACTTACCAGCCTGTCAGAAAAGTGCTGCAGCCATAACATTACTCCATGAATGTAAAAAAGAACGCAAAGCAAATGCTTTTGCACCTTTAATATAACCAATATGGTGCACTCTCAGGAGCAATTATCACATTTATTTAATAATAATAAAAAAAAAACAGCATCACCTGACACATAAAAACTTGTGATATTCAGCATACTTTCTTCCCTTTGCCTCTGTGATACTTTCTCCTACGCTTTTTCTGCAGACATATGTTTGACACTTGAAGCTGTTATCATAGCTGGAAGTGTGAAGGAGAATTGTTGCAGTAATATGCCGCTCTTGAGTGTTGTGACAGGAAAATGCTTTTCAAATACAGATTTGGCGTTTTCAAGTCTTGTCTGACACGACAGTGTTTGTCTTCCATGCTGATAACAGTGAAGCCAAGAATTTCTTCAGAAACGCCGTGATGGATCCTTTGGAGGATAAGTTGTGCTTCCACACTTATTGAAAGACTTATTGCATTTTTAATGACATGTTTTACTCATAAAAAAAACTCATTTATTGCGTTGTCTGACCCTCTTTGTTTTGAAGCTTCCACTGAAGCAAGACGAATACAAAACACAAATGGACCATTAAACTGACCTTCAGACTGGGCCCTATGAAAATCAAATGGCTGTCAGCACGCTGATGGGGAAATTTACAGAACTACAGCCAGTTTCCCTCCAGTGAGAAATATGAAAAATACACATCAGATGCTCATTTTCATTTTTTTTTTTGAAGTAGCAACAACTCTTACAGCTCGAGCGAATAAATCAATGAAGCTTCGATCATAGAACATTAAAGGAGGGTTTGCATGGCTGTAAACAGCAGACTCTCCCCTGCAGACTTGTTTTGTTGGCATGCTGGCGTTACTGTTGTTTTTCTATAATAGCCCGAGTACATTATTGTTCAAACTTGTCATCTGATCTACGACTAAGCCGCATATACAGACCTGTTTTACCATGTATGAAGATAAAAGGACACCTGGATTGGGCACAAAGGGATGAGGATTGTGCCTTTAGGACAGATCTTCTGTTGAGTTCCCAAAAAAAAAAAAAAAAATTAGGAGAAAAGTGTATTTTCAACATTAACTACAGAACTTGGCCATGTATATCAAAAATAAAATCTTGTAACTTCTTTGTATCCCTTCTTTTGAGGTTGAGGGGGGATGCATTTGACGACGGTACTGTTTGATGGTGCAATTGATGAGAAAGTTCTGAAGAAAGTCCCAAAGCCTCAGAGGAATTTGATTACCTCCATCCATTATCTGCACAGTGAGCAATCGCGAGGCTCACCATCTGTCATCCGTTTCATTTGCATCGTCAACACCTGCCCTGCCTGTTTATGCCTTCACATTTTTTATAAGCTGTCTTTCATGGGAGGGAAAAATGTTGACTTTTCCTTCTAAATACATTAATTCCACAAGTTCAAAGAACATATTGAACGCAAACCACTTGGTTTATGACTAATAGAATTTAGAAACTCTGTTTTTTATTGCTGCGGATTAAAAAAAAGAATAAATTCAAGCTGCTTTCACAGCTTAGTGAACAATAAAGTGTTTAAATTTACGCGTTAGATAGATAGATAGATAGATAGATAGATAGATAGATAGATAGATAGATAGATAGATAGATAGATAGATAGATAGATAGATAGATAGATAGATAGATAGACAGATAGATCTATCCTTCTGTTTGTTACCAACGCATTGTGCTGCATGCACTCCCTCTTCTCTCCCTCCCTCCTCAATCCTCCCCCATCCATCCATCCCGTCTCCCATATCCCCAGGTGGTGCCGACGGCTGCGGGGCCCATTAGCGACAGAATTCCTGCCTCCAGCAGGCCATGCGTGTCCCGAGTGACACATTTTTGGACCGACACCAAGAATCCAACCCTCCACAGACAGCTCACTTCCCTCTGCAGTCACCACAGTATGTGCATGTTTGTGTGTGTGTGTGTGTGTGAGAGAGAGAGAGAGAGAGAGAGAGAGAGAGAGAGAGAGAGGCCTTGCGAACACAGCATGAGTCCCACAGGAAATGCTTGAAAGGCAGTATGGGACAGATTGGTGATGGTGCAGAATGGACTAGAATACTAAAAAGAAACGCAAAGATACTCTACATACAAAGATCATACATCGATAAGATGACTGTCCTGCCAGGTTGGGACATTTGTTACAATCATAACCACCAGAAAAATCTGCCGTTGTGCTTCTGTATGTCTTAGAGTGTAAACTGCACACAAGTATTCTCTTCCATACAAAAAAAAAAATTAATTGGATTTTGCTGATGCACATTGTTGTTTGTTGATGCTCTTTGCCAGCTGATGCTTGTGTACCAGTTTTATCCTGCTCAAGACAACTTCCACAAAATGAGATTTTCTTATTAAATTCTGCATTCACTGCATATAGCGTCACCACGGTGACTACCTCATCTGAATCGGCCTGTACGAGTGATATTTGATGGTCGATCAAGATTCTTATTAATCATAAAGAGGAGTGATTATGAAACAATACGTTATGAGTTAAGAAAGAGCAGTAAGTCTTTTTAGTATAGATATTATGAATGGATTCTTTCTCCATACTAATACATAGTTAATTATGTACCTAATGACTCCTCACAAAGCGCTATATAATTAGTCTAGATGAGCCGAGAAAGTTCCTACTTGTTCTTACATGTTTAATGTTGGTGATTTCTCATTTCCAAATGGGAATGTTGGCGATGGTGGTATAACATTAGTGTCTGTGGAGCTACAGAAAGGTACTGACATCTATCTATCTATCTATCTATCTATCTATCTATCTATCTATCTATCTATCTATCTATCTATCTATCTATCTATCTATCTATCTATCTATCTATCTATCAGTCTGGCTGTTTGGGGTCAGCCATGAGAGGTTCAACTAGTCAGACCTCTTATGAATAAACTGTATTTATGCATGTTTTACAGCTGGCGTTTGCATAACTAATGTGTTATATTTTTTACATGAAACATGTCCTCAGTTCAAAATCATGTTTATAAGCAATAACATTTGCAAGTATTAATCTGATTAAACTTTGTGTTTTCTAATTTTGCATCGGTTTATCAATAAACGGAGCACATATTGTCCACTAAATTATGAAGGCAGCAGACACATTTTCTTTTTATGTGCAGTGATTAAAATGTAGCTACAGATTGAGTGTTTTTCATGTTCAGTATCATCTTTGAACTTTGAATTTTTTTGAGTTACAATGAATGCAGCTGACTCCTATCATCAATTTATCCATGACATTTATCACTAAATTGTTCACCTATCATATCTGTCTTGCATAAAACTGGCATTTATAGTCCACTAAATTGTGTAAGCAGCTGTTGATTTATTTATTTAAAAAAAGGAGAACAGCTGGTTTAATGCTAACTAGCTAACTAGCTAACTGTTGATGTTTTTGATGTATTTCTTAAATGTTTTTTTGTGTTCTAGCTAGCAAGCCAGTTACATAGCCAACTATAATTACACTTTTAGAGGACCAGTCTGTATGATTTTCTGATTTAGCAGCATCTAGCAGTGTGCTTGCTGATTGCAACCCCCTCACTTTACACTCCTTATAAATGTATAGGAGAAACTACAATGACACGATATACACAAAAATGCGGAAGGCCCTATTTGGAACCAGTGATTAGTATTGAAAAACAAAATCCGCTGTTCAATGTGTCCTGTATTTTCATGCATACCATATTCTGCACACTGCATGCTGTTTTTCAATAAGAAATAATAAAACCCATAGAGGGGACAAATTAATTATCATTAACAATTAATTGTTCTCCATTGATTTTAAATTTTGTGGGTCTCCCAGCAAACAACAGAAAAATGCCTAAAAGCTTCTGAGTGGTTGGATAGACTACCAACGTAAAGAACTACCAGAAATAGCCTTTAAGAAGACAATTGGATAGAGGCAATATGTGAGGCAGTATTGAAAGGATGAATGGGAAATACTGACAATCAGTATGCCGACATTTAAGTGCAGGGGGTGAAGCTAACTAAGCTATGCAAGGCCTGTTACTGGTGATCTTACCTGGTGAGAGAGTAAGAAGAACGGACACAACAAGTTGTACTCTGTCCTTGTGACTGGCAAGTTGCCTGCCTGGTTACGTAGACTCAGATGTGTGTTGTTTGTCGGCAGATATCTCCAGCACGTAAAAGTCAGGCTGTAAAAAAAAGAAAGAGGATGTCTATACACAGACATGCAGGCATCACAGGCAGATGGACCATGAGGGGATCAGTCATGTCAGCTAGAATGAGTATTAATACAGTCATTTCTGTCAACTATGTTCAAGCTGAAGACAGAAATCATAAGAATGCAGGAAATGAAGTGTCTCAAAATCTCACAGAGGAGGACCTCCAGACCCCTGCTTGATTTGTGTCCCCCGAGCTTGAGGCCACTGACAAGGTGTACCTAATTTGTCCCCACTGAAGGTAGAAACATGGCGGTTCAACATGGTGGACGAAGACCTGTGGCATCTGTAGATATAAAACGCTCATTCAAAGGTAACAAAAACAGAACTATTCTTATTTTCACGTGATTATACATTAATGAAAACATAATCAGGCATATTATATTTAATTTCTGTCATATTATCTAAAAAGAGCCCCTTAAATCGGACACACTGGACCTTTAAATGTTCATAGTCAACATCTCTACCAAGAAAAACAGCTTATAAAAATGGCTGTTTGTCTCTCGAGGTAGCGCGCTTGTACTCCATCTTGCAGTGAAATTTTTCAGCTAAATGTGTTTGAAATAATGTATTGAAAAGGGGAAGTCATAAAAAAAAAAAATCTATCTAACCATCTATCTACACCACGGTGCAGTCATGACTACCAGATGCTCGTGTTCACAGTCAGGGGGGATTGAAACCACTTCACCCAGTAGCACCCGTGTCTCTCAGTCTGCCCTGAAATAGGGTGTTGCTGGGGTGTCAGAGGATCACACCCCTGTATGCTTCCCACCTGCTCCAGAAACCACCCTATAGTCTCTCATATTGTAGCCACACACACACACACACTTTCTCACACACACGTATGTATACACCCAGTCAGAGTACCCCTAGACAAAGAGCACAAAGCACAAAGGTGATGTAGTGACAGATGCTCCTGTCACATACTTAGCATATCTCCACCTCCAAAATAGTGCAACTGCAGGAGTCGATCTGCTCTCTTTTCGCGCTACTATTCATAACTCATTAATTTCCACTCCCCGACGGATGAAAGCAGCTCTTAAACCACAATCCTATACTCAATATTTATCCAATCTGACCAAATATTATAATTAATGCCTCTCTTCTCTCCTTCGGGCCAACATATTCCCCTCATCTCCTCCCACCCACCCTGTCTAACCTTTCAGTGCCAAGTTCACAGATAGAGAGAAAGTACTTCCTGTGAGAGGCTGGGCCGGCTGCCAGAGAGACTGATCCACCAATCTGACACGTTAATGAGATCCTGGCCCATAGTACTAGAGTGTCAGGCCTCCTCTGCTGCAGCATCAGCCCTGCCGCGACCTGCAACACACACACACACACACACACACACACACACACACACACTCGTATGTGTAATTTTTTCCACACATGCACCCACACTCGCAGAAATATAAGCACAAATGGATATGAGTGAATCTCATCACACACACACACACACACACAGATTTTGAGGGGGTTCAGCTCCTTAAATCTGTCTAATTAAAACACCAAATCCCTCTACTCCCCTCACCCACCAACCCAATCCTCACTTCCCAGCCACACACACACACACACACACACACACACACTCGCACCCCACCCTCCTCCATCCCCACTGCCACCACCCCCGATTCCGCAGGAGAAATGATTATTAGGAATTTAATGGGGGAACGTTTCCCATCCCACACCATCTGGGGCTTGGGAATGGCAAGAAATTTGAGGATGCTTGCCGACGTGGTGGGGAACATTATTTTCATTTTTCTTGACTGGTGCTCGGATTTTCAGACATTGCAGGAAAAGGCTGCTGATTACAATAAATTACCATAATATATCAGAAAATAATATACATATAAAGAAGAATGTGCGTTTGTCTTGCTTGTGTTTGTGTGATAGGCGAAAACTTTTCTCAACTTCTGAGATGATTATTGTCATTTCTGCAAACTTCCTCCGTCCCTATAGAAACACAATGTTTGTTTTGCACTAATTATGACACCACATCTCAAATTGCAAATTCACTTCTATACGATATAAACCCCCATTCCTGTCCTTCACCTCCCACACAGAGCTGGGCCATATGCTCCTCTCTCTCTCTCTCTATCTCCCTATACTTCTTCCCCCACTCTCTCTCTCTGCCTCCCTCGCTCTCTCTCCAGCTTAATGAGCTGCATGAATGTAGGGGTACCTGTACACGTTTGACCCCGTGCTAAACTGCTGCACGCCACCCTGTGGACCCTG
The DNA here is from genome assembly GCA_036365135.1 of Miichthys miiuy. Lineage (NCBI taxonomy): Eukaryota > Metazoa > Chordata > Actinopteri > Sciaenidae > Miichthys > Miichthys miiuy. The sequence goes on along the minus strand of CM071617.1, from coordinate 8,446,177 downwards.
TGGGCGTCAAACACTCCCCCCTCCTCCTCCTCCTCCTCCACCTCCTCCTCTCCTCTCAACTCCTCCTCACCCTCGTCAGGCTCTCTGTGAGGCACCATGAGGGATTTAAATCCGCTTCTCCTACACACACACACACACACACACACACACACACACATTCATATATAGAGAAAAACATTAAGACTGACAAGGTGAGAATTTTAGTGAATGAGATAAATAAGGCCTGGTGGTGAAGGATTGGGGGGCTAAAGACGTGATTTTAGGGCCCCAAAGGGACCTTCAGTAACCCGGTCTTCCAGTTTTATGATGATACAGAGGAAGAGAAGGACGAGTGAGGGAATGAAGACGGGATAACAAGCCATTTTCTCAATAAAAAAAAAAAAAGATGTAATGTTTCTTATCTTCTTCCAAGAAGCTGCTGAATATCTTGACTTCTGGGAAAAGCAGCATTTATTTCGTGATCTAAACCAACATGATGCAAGTTTCACCACAGTTTGAATTCTCTGTAGCCGCGTCCACAGAGAAAGTTATTGTGAAATTTACACGGTATTCTGTTTTATGACCTCTTGAGTAATGGAGTCGTCCTTCCTCTTATACTTTGTGCTTCCATTGTTTCGTGTTTTGTTGTTGTTGCTCTTTTAACCCTCCACAATTAAATTTAAATCAAATGTTTGCACATCTTTTTATCTTCATTTCACACTCATCTGTAACAAACAAAGCAACACATGTGATTAAATATATTTAATAACTGCAGGATGAGATGCCCCTGAATTGACTTTCTACACAAAATTAAAGAGAACAAGATTTTTTTATGATGATTTGCAGCTTGTTAATCTGCTGTGATGTGATTTGTCATTCAGTTCATCTTCAACATGAATCCTGACTTCATACATTAGCACACAAGTTTTTTACTGACAGCTGACTGAGCAGCAACTGCAGCAAAGACACGTTAGCTCCTGAGTGTTTGGCAGGGCTTGGAGTGAAAATATATTTCTTTATGCTTCTGGATACATCATACATACATACATGTGTTTGTTATTGTTTTAAAGACAAACTGTAATATCTAATATTTTATCCAAACATAAAAAGGGTTCATCACAGACAGGTTCTGAAATTTGGTGAGGTTTTTCAAGTCCTGAAAGTATTTTTGTTTGTTTAATTTAATTTCTACACAAGTGGCTACAAATCATCAATCACAGCTTAAGTTTAAATATTTTCCTTTATATAAACTTATGGATTTTGCTCCTGTGTTGTTTTAAAATTCATTTATGAATTAGAGATGTATTTTATTTGTGGTTTGGGTATTAATATTTAGCTTGAACCAAATGTTAAAATGATCATCACTGGTATATAATGCTCCAGAACTTCGAGTGAACATCGCACACTTCCTCTTTCAACTTTCCCGATGATCGAAATCTGATTTTAAAATGACGATTTTTACTGTTTGAGCATTAAATGTATAAATCAGATATATAAACACAAATGAATAACTTTCTCCACACAATTTCAGTCACGTCGGCTTTTATCTTTCTTCCACTGTTTACATATGAAATGATGACTGCTTCTCCAAACGTTAAAACCTAACATATCAAATATATGTGTATCTTCACTTTAACCTGATGTTTAAGGGAAAAGAAAATCACTTCGTCCTTCTACTTCGTGCTTTTTGGTTTATTTTGAGGGCGTGACCACCTCTAACAGGAGGTGCTGGATCTCCAGGGGATTCACCTCCAGTGTTCTGCCCCAACTGGGAGTACTCGGATCAGCATCTCTGGCTGACATCCAACACCTCGAGGGCATTTTTTATGACAAATCAGACATCTGATCGGCTGAAATTAAATCAAATTATATCGACAAGGCTCTCTCAGAAAAACTTGAAAGCTTGCGTGAAGTTTCAGAGCTTTATATCTGAACATGAGCTGTTTGATTAAAACTTCAATTCAAGTTAAAATATTTGTGTCATTTTAGGAAATAATTGTGATTATTAAAAATATTCCGTACACTTTGAAAGTTGTTGTTCAAACAAACAGGCCCTAAACTGTGTCACCACAACCTCAGAGGTTATGCAAGATTATTAAAAGATTCAATTTCTCCAAAATAAATAAATAAAATTACGCCCGAGGCGTTTTTCTTTTTTAATCTTGATTTATTTTTCTAACATTTTTTTTTTTTTTAATTGCAATCCGCCTGCTGTCGATCATTTTCACAGAAAGCTGAGAGAAGCTGGGCTACAACATAAAGCCTCTTACAGCCTCTTCATTTTATTGCGACAAAACACATCACAAAACATTAACACATTACTTCACGAATATTTCGATCCATAACGAGTTCTTCAGGCGTGTGTGCGAGCGTGCATGTGCATCTGTGTGTGTGTGTGTGTGTGTGTGTGTGTGTGTGTGTGACAGAGAGAGAGAGAAAGAGAGAGAGAAAGAGAAGGAGTGTGTAAGTGTGTGTGTGAAATATCCAATAATCCAATAATCATTCGTCATTCGGGTAAAGTTACAAAAGCAACATAATTTATGGGTACAGTCACCAACATTGTGCAGAAATACATGAAGTGCATCACAGTTGCTCTTCAGCAGGAACAAGGAAGTGTAAAAAGTTCACATCAAACTATCCAAAACTGTCTGTTCGTTGCATATTGATGGTCATCATCTCTTTTTTAAGGCATGTTGTCTCGTATTCATCATATAGTTTCTGTCACTTCACACACACACACAAAAAAGATTTTCCTTCCAGTCCTCGACTTTCAGCCGCAGTGAAATATACAACAATGCAACACAAACAAACTTTAAATGTATGGAAATCCACATAAAAGGTAACACTGTTTGAATTTTACAATATTTTTTTTTTGTTTGTTATAATATATTATCCACATTCAAATTGACGGACGTATAATAAATAAGCTTAAATAAATAAATACAATTTACATTCACCTCGTTACCACGTTATTTACTCCAAAAACAAATGCATTTTATTTTGTTAAGTCTTTTTTTTATTCATTTTTTTTTTTAATTCCCCACAACTTCCTGTATTTATAGGACCAATTCAGATGACATCATCACCAGGTCTCCTAAACGCATGCACGTCTCCAAACATTTTTATTTTTAATGATTAAATTTTGAGTAATTGTTATGAGAAACGGCCCGTGAGAGGAAATATACATATATCATTTAAGATTGCATTTGGCTGTCTTGCATAGCTCAACTGACCTTTTATTGCTAACAGACTGAATCTCTGAACTCCAATCATGTCTCAGCAAACTTCCCTGATGAAGTGAAACGTCTTTAAATTCTTTTCTTTTTTTTTTTTTTTTTATTTCGCCACAAAAATCATTTTATTGACTGCTGTGATCCTAATTAAATAACCAGAAAAATCTAATTGTCCTCTATGTCAGTTTTATGTGACCCACATCATGACCGACATCTGCAGTGCAGCCAGTAACAAATATATAATGCACTGTAACTGTAAACAATCTGCTCCAAACCTGCTTCTCAAACGAATTATTCTGCATTTGTGGAAACAAAATGTGGCAGTGAGCCATTAAATCTTCATTTTCTGTCAGATGAATCAGCCTTCTGAGTGAAGTCATTTGTTTCCAAAGCTAAATCCTTCTTGTGGTGTCTTTTGTCTGAATTATATCGACACAAATTTAGTGAAATCATCACATCTAATTTGCAGACTTTTACCGTGTTTTCAAAGAAAAACAAGACTGAACATTAAACACAAAATGACTTGTTAAAATGGCCTTTTTTTTCTTTCTTTTTTTTTTTTTTTTTTTTTGCAGTGCATCAGCGTGTCTGGAGTCCATTTCGTTCCACTCTCGACATCTGCGGGGGGAAATTGCATCGCTTCTGAAACTTGAACTTTGTCCAGCTGATTGATTAATTGTGGAAAGAGCCATTAACTTCCCCTTGTGCTTGGAAGGACTGGCTGCGGACGTGCAGGTCGTAGGGGAAACGGGCCTCTGGGGAGACTCGGTACATGGAGTTATGCGCAAGAGCCGTGCGCCCTGGCGCACTGCAGTAACGCATGCCATAGTGGCTGTTTTTGCCGTAATCTGGCGGATCGTCGTGTTTTAGGGAGAAAATCCCGTTAAAGTTCATCGGGGGGCTCAGCTGGCCGTCAAAATGCGGGCTCCCGCTCTCTGGGGACGGGTTCTCGTAGTAGGGCTCGTACGCGCCGCTGTAGCTATAGTGTCTGAACGGCTTGGCGCTGCTGTCCAAGCTGGTCCCGCTGTGGCCGGGGGGTGTGTTCATGTCTGAGCCAGGGTATGAGTACATGGCATCATATGGCGATCTGCCAGAGAACATGACCTCCCCGTTGTGGTCTGTGAGGAAATTTCTCGCATTCAGCTGCAAACAACCAGCCACCAAGTTGGTTGTTGGTTGAGATAATCCTTTGCACAAAGTCTGTACGAAGGCGAGGAGGTCCGGTCTCTTCCCTGCGCTGAGAGTCTCTGACAGGGCCCAGATGTAATTTTTAGCCAGTCTAAGGGTCTCAATCTTGGACAGTTTTTGAGTTTTGGAGTAGCACGGCACAACTTTGCGCAGGCTCTCCAGCGCGGCGTTCAAGCCGTGCATCCGGCTGCGCTCTCGGGCGTTGGCTTCATTACGCCGTAGTCTGGACCTGTCCATCTGCTCCTTGCCGAGCTTCTTTTTCCGGGGGCCTCGCTTTTTAGGAAGCCCGTCGTCGTCATCCCTTTCGTCCTCCCTTTCGTCTTCCTCTCTGTCGGAGATGTCGTCCCCGGCCTCCCTCATGTCTGAGTTCGTCCTGTCTGAGTTGTGTTTTCGCTCCTGCTCCAGGCTCTCAGGTAAGCTTTCACGGGGATAATTGGCACCAAACCGGGGCTCACACATCATTTGAGATTCCTCGAATGGCAGTGTCAACATATTTCCTGTGAAAATCAAAACATAAACTATAAAGACAGGGTACAACACCGACGTCTTTTTGAAGGTTGTCAGTTAATTACATTGTGAATGGATCCTCCCAAGAGGGAGAGGAACAAATTGGAAAGCGAGGCCAATGTCACAGCTTATTATACCTTTTTCAAAGACACTCAACTTTACTGACTTGTTTTGTGCTGCGCTTTTATTCTGTTTAGCCAAAGAGCGGCACAAAATCACACACACACATTTGAAGAAATAAACTAACACTCTGAAAGTCAACAAATGTATAATAAATATAAAAATACGAACCTCTGGTCAGCGTGCGTCTTGCATGTTCCCAAATACCTCTCCTGAATCTGCAGCTTCTTCTCTTGCAAACCACAAATTAAGAGGAAAAAGCTTCAACCTGCTCTTCCTCCTCTCTCCCCCTCACTCTCTCTCTCTCCCTCACTCTCTCTCTCTCTCTCTCTTCCCTCTCTCTTTGAGGAATGACACTCATGCCAACAGCGGGTACCCATGCCATCTGCCGCTGACGTCTTGTGGCAGCCGAGACCACGTGTTCAGTGTCCCATGGGACCTCCATTCCGCACCGATCATCTGGCAGCTCCGGTAATGGGCACCGGGAGGCCCGCGTTTACCGTCAAAAACACAGACCGGAGAGGGATAACAACTAATATCTGCATCTCCTTGTGTAAGAAAGATGAATTAACGTCTTTCTGCCCGGTAAAAAAAAAAAAAAAATGTTAAAAAAAAAAAAAAAATCGGGGGATGTTCGAGTCTGCAGGGACATCCTCAACAGGTGAGACAGACAGGCAGATTTCATATTAGAATAAATGAACAATAAATTGTCTTTATATTTATTCAAGTATTTGCACCGATAATCTAATAATGTAAAAGACATAAGACAGTTAAACAACCCTGAGCCCTGTACAAAGACCTCCCCTAAGACAAGATAATTAAATTACATCAAATTAAACAGATTACAAATTAATGAATGAGAAATAAGAGAAACAAAAGACACATTAGGACCAAGATGATGTATATATAGATATATCAACACCTAAATCTTAATACTTCATAACTTTAACACATGTGATGAGGATTGCTCATAAACATGATGACTTGTGTTCATGCTCTCAGAGACCACAGCTGTAAAACAAGGTTAAATATAATGAACTTCTGTTTGCTCGATGCTTTTTTATGCAGCACGAAGCCTTCGCACAGTAACAGTTTGTTCATTAGAGGTCAAACAGAGACCCTTAAACACAAGATTACATTTCTTTGTCCATGAATTACTTTAGTACTCCAATATTTAGTTGTTTATGTATAGCATATTGTCTGAATTTTGATGATCACTTCAGGACGTTTCCTCCTCTTCTCGGTCCTCTCAGAAAAATATCCATAAACAGAATCGGCTTACGTTCAAGTGACTTTAACTGTCTTATTAATGTTTTTCTAACATTAACTATTAGTTTGAACCTAAACCACGATCTTTCTCTGTGACCAAGTCTTTGTTTAAACTAACCAAACATGAACCAGAGCACTGATTTATCCTTCAGCAGCACTTTTTGAAGCTGCAGACAAAAACTGCTGATAGGTGTCAGATCACAAAACACGTCCATGTGAAGTTACAAACATATTTTGTTGTAAAATTTGGACATGTTGGGTTTTAATAAGGTTGGAAGACAAGAAAAAAGTTGGTTGCAATTATTAATATTATTATTACACATACACTACGGCTGTTCAATGTGTGGGACCCTAAACAATGAATAAGTGAAGCCAATCTCAACAAAACACTCAGCTAACAATTATTTTTTTATTATTGATCCACCTGCAGATCATTTTTTTATTAAATTAAAGATCGTTTGGTGACAAAATGGTCAGAAAATAGTGAAAATTCTTCTGTTGATGTGCCCAAATGTTTTGTTTTGTCCAAAACTCAAAAATATTCAGTTTCAAACAGAGGAAATCAGCACTTCCTCACACCGGAGAATCCAGTAAAGTGATTGATCGATTATCAAAATAGCTTCTGTCGATCGTCTTTATCAATGAATCGACAAATCGCTGCGGCTCTTCATAAACTAGGTTAAGAAATTCCAGCAGGCACCTCACATGCAGAGGATGGTGGGAGCATACCAGGGGGGCGTGCACAGTGTTGGTACCTCAGGACCGTAGACTTTAAGTACACCCAATGGAAAAGGCCCAGTGGCACGCTGCCAACTCCACACTGGGGCACAGCTGGCACTCGATATGGGTATATGCACTTCTCAGTTATGTGGAACACACACACACAAGCGCACACACACACATCAACGTATGCCTGTGAATGACCTTGTTGCAAGGAGAATCAATTAAAGCGACTTATCAATCTCTCTGTATTGGACGTTTTGAGACATCGATCGGCAGTGTGAGGCCCACGGAGGCGGAGTGTTGATGATGCCTGGAGTTCAGACCACACAAAGGTAGAGATTCAGCAGTGACGATGACAGCATGTACACACACTGGTGTACATGTGTGTGTCACGAACGCATCCTGTCCACGAATACACCCCAAAACACACACATGAAATATATAACAATAATAATAAAATACAGTCTCTTCATCGCTGATGTCCCCCCCCCCTCAAAAATGTCTCAGCTGGTCTGATCATTGTTCTGGTCCAGCACACACATATACACACACACACATTCACACACTCACACATACACACACACCACAGCATCTGATGAGTCAAACTCCCCATCTCAGACTAATCAGTTGACTGCACTAATTGCAAATGCAAATATGCAAATTTATATTAATTAATTACTCCACTAATTAGTTCTCTTGTCTTTTCAGGTAATAAATCATGGTGTGGTTGAGAGAGAAAGAAAGAGAGGGAGAGACAGAGACGTGGCAGTGATCTTTTGTCTGCTAGAAATCCTTGTTTCAGGTCTGAAGCTGATCTTGTGATGTTTCTGGGAAGATTTTCGTTCAAACTGTTCTCCACCGAGACTTCTCAACGTCCCTATTTTTTCACAACAATTTGAACCTGGTTAATTATTTCAATTGATATTTTATGTGTCATACGTCAAGGGTAGAAACATTGTAATTTGAGAGGTATAACAAATAGCAGAGGTTGGTAAATCAGGGTGTCTTGCTGACAGTTCTTGCCTGTCAGCTCTTTTAATTATCACATTATCAGCTTTTATAGGCACGGTGCGTGGTGTAGAGCTGCAAATGAAGGCGCCACTGATCGCACGCTGAGTTGCAAGCGTTTCTCAATTGGTGTCAGCAGTTAAAGGGAGTTCATGTCTCGATGATGAGTGCAAGGTGAAGTGGCTGAGGATACAGCAGTATTACAGATTCTGGCCAAAGTCTCATCCGCCTCAGCGTCTTGTGGGTCATTTCTTTAATAAATCCACATGAGGCAGAAAAACGCTCGAGAATGAACTCCAAAGACAAAGCATGTATGCTTTTTTTTTAACCTGACACTGACGCTCTAATGAGCCTTGTACTGTTAATTTTCTCAACAGCTCTCACTATTTACTTTACACTGAGGTGTATGTACAAAGCCAAAACATAAAGGCTAAATAAGGAAGTGCTTAAACGATCCCAAATACAAGTGTAACTCATTTATTTTTAGTACTTGTTGATATCTAACACCCAGGTGAATACCTCGGCTGCTGCTGCTGCTGCTAAATAATTTCTTGTTCTCACACCATAGACCTGTTGTATTTATTTATGCTTCCACGTATCAACATTTTGCTCTTTTGTGACACCTGAAATGTATCCAGCCCTTTTCTGTCCTCTCCTTTATTTACTCTCGTTACACTAAAAGTCTCTTTGTGTCAAGTTTGAAGAGAAATCTGATGAAGAAGGCAGAAAAAAAAAACATTACAGACTCCGTCTAGAAATCACATTTATATACGGCTAACTCTTTTTCAGTGAAGTACAGATTATAATGCGTTGCTGTTATGTGTGGGAGTCCTCGGTGGTCCAGGTCTTTTACATTGGAGACTACAATCCACACTCTGTCTCACACGTGGTTCAGTTTATGCAACAAAGACTTTGGTTAAAGTTAAGGAACAACTGTGGTCCTTAAAATATAAAGTAAACATGTGCTTCATGTCACTGCTGATTTAGTATTTAACCAACACCACCATCCTTTCCTAACTGTAGTGATTCGAGTGTCTAAAGATGGTAAAAATGTAAAAAGCGGCATTGTAGGAAAAACAAATGAAATGCCAGAGAGCAAAGCTGTTGCATATTAGTTCATTAGTTAAAAAAATGTAATTCAGGTGACATTATGTTCCCTCTGAAGATATTTTCTGTTGCAAATTAGCAGGTTAGTTTCTAGGAGACGGTGTCGTCATTGCAGATGAGGAACGCTGCTTAAAAGAACCAAACAGTACAGAGTTAAAATGCAAAGTCTTTGACCACGGGTGCTTTTTTATAAAACACTTTAAAGCTGACACAATAAGTAAGTAAGACAAGTGATTAACTACCAATATCTACTCATAAACACTACATTGTTTCACAGCGTCACATCAGTAAAAGGCTGGGAGAGCTCAGATGAAATACGTATGCAGAAACATTTTTATACGGGCATCATTTACCCAAATATGAGTTATTATGGAGCAATCAGAGTTTGAGACATTTTGAGGTGTTTTTTTTTAGTGATAATCAATCAAACAATATAGGTGCTTCTGTCAGAATCATTCAGTATAATTCAGAAAAATGGCAAATTAAGTCTATAATACTCATTTTGCAGATGATTTTTGTTTAGTCAGTGTATCAAACTCGAAAGGAACAAGAGCGTCTTCAAGAATTGATGACGAACTAACACCTGAAAGCATGACAGAGAAATGTGAGAAGTGCCCCATCCCCCATCTCTCTCTTTTTTTAAGATGTGAGACTGAAGTGCAGTCTGAAAAGTCCACGCTGCCAACAGGGCCAGAGTCGTGAATTAAACATGACCTCCATTCGAAAGCAAAAAAAACATGCTGCAAAAACACAGTTATTGGACAAGTTTCATCCTGGTTTCAGCAGTGAAACACGTCCAACAACCCCCTTCCCGCCCTCCGAAGGCGCACATGCAGTACTGTGGATGTGCAAAGGAGGGCTGAGGATTGTGGGACTGATTACCAGAGGCCAGGTCCTGGACTGGTGTCCTCCAGCTGTGCTGTTCTACCCAATTAGAAACTCCATATGCTGCCCCACTCAGCTGCTGAGTGGCCACACCTCCCACCCACACAGGTGGGACCAGTGTGTGTTTCTGATGTGCGTGTAGGTGTGTGGGTGTGTGTGTTTGCCTTTGTTGCTGTTGTCTATGCAAACAGTGAGAGTGAGAGTGAAAAAGCAAAGTTTCTCTCTTGCGTCCATTTGTGTTTGGATCCAAGATTTTATGGCGTACAGAAATAAAATCAGCTCACACATCAAATTTAATTTTGTGTGATGGTCCACAATGCTTTCTTAATCCCAGCTCATTTCTTTACACCCAAACAGAGTAACTCTGACTGTCACTGCTCCTTTGATAAGAAACACACAGGTATTTAGGTGGGTGGCATGGAAGTGCTAATAGTATTAAAATATGGGGATATGAATAATGGATATGTTTTTGAAGATGTATAATGTAAAGATGTTCGTCCTGTTTTCAGACATGCAGACGTGAAATGTTGCTGCGGGCGCCCGTTTCTTTTTCAAAGCACAATCTGTTCGCACACGTTCAAAGTGGCTGTGGCAATCTGTTGTGGTTGAATGCAACATTTCCATACCCAGAAAGTGATAAGATAAATAAAAATGTGTCAGATATTATATTTAAGTAACAGTCACATCAGTTTTAAATAAGTATTGTAAGTATTGCATGATAAATGAAACTGCATCGTAAAACAGCGGAGGTGGTGTGTGACAACAGTAACTATCAATATACGTGCATAAGTGAATGAACACAAACACATTATTTATATTCTATAGAGCCACTAAGAAACAAAGAGGTCATGAGATAAAGTTGTTTTCTTTATGCGATGTGATTCTACTGATTTGCCAACTTTTCATAACAGCTCTGATTTTTTTTTTTCCTCTCTCCGAGCATGAAACCAAAGATGATTGACAGCGCTGTAATGTCGTTTTCTCACCTAATCGACACTTTCAGCGTTGATATGGCGTCTTTCTTCCTCTTCCCTCATCAACTGTCCTCAGCTCCCTGTCGCCTTGCTGTGTTTGAAACCACTTCTCGTTCCTAACATAACCAAAGTGTGGCATGAGAAGAGTTTTAAGGGTGCGGTGCTAGTGCAGCTGAAATCTGGTTTACTTTACACGAGTAGCAAAGATTTCTGTTTCTTATGGCCGTAATGTTGTGTTGTCTGCCATTGTCATGAAGTTTGCTTTGATTTAATGGCTACGAATGTGTGTTTTTACTTTCTTGCTGAGAGTATGAGAAGATTGACACCACACTCACATGTGTCCGTTTAATATGAAGTGATCCAGGAGAAGACGGTTAGCTTAGCTTAGCATAAACACTGGAAACAAGGGGAAACCGTTAGCCTGGCTGTGTCCAAAGGTTTGTTACCTTTGCTCACCAGCACCTCCAAAATGTACTAATTAACACATTTCATCTTGTATTTCTCAAAATGTTGAACTTGCATTAGTGTTAAAGTTGCAAACAAATATTTTAGAACAAAAAACAATCTCCATTCCTGCATAAAAAAAAAGAACAAGGACCACGCATGCATGTAAAGTAGTGTCAATCTAACTCATATAGATCTCGGCAAGACAGTGAGTAAACTTAATTTGCCAAAATGTTTAACTATTAACACAGGATACAGACGCATCAATGATGACTTTGTTACGGACTGGAGTAGCTGAGTTTAGGATTCACCAGCAATTACAACGATGAAATGTGTTCTGTAAAAAGACTTGTGACCTAACAGGCCGATAGGAAGCAAATTTGAATTTGAACAAACCTGCTTACTGTTAACTAGCAGCTCGCCTCTCTCTAAATTTAAAATATACACGTGCCTGTATCTTTAAAGCTGACAATTGAAAACAGTGTTAAATCAATGCAAAGTGCTGCGCTGGTGGGAGTGTGATGTTTAAGGCGCTGGTGAGAAATGAATTCAAGAAGTCCAGTTCAAGGAACAGAGCGATAAATTTGAAGGTTTATCAAACTTTAAAAGTCTGTACAGTGATTTAAAATACTCTGAGATAGTTTTATAACTCTGGACAGTTACCATGGCGTCATTTAATTAATTAATTAGTACCGTAAACAATAGAAATATGGCGTTCTCATTAGAAAGGTATCTACCCACAATACATGTCTGCATGCACTTGACTGGCCCTGAGTTAAAAGTTTGGCTCTAGAAATGGTTGTCGAAAACACATCAAGTAGATTATTTGCATAGAGTTGAATCAACTCCTCTCAGATGTAGTCTCGACTAAGAAAAATCAATGAATGCTGATTTAAAAGACGTTTTAAGAAGACTGCATTAGGTTTTACATTCCCTCTGATCTGCACCATACAGAGACTGAGCTGAATTATGATACAGTGTATCATTTGTGCATAGCAATTAAGTGTTTTTCAATTAAACAGAAAAAGAAAGATGAAGAACTGAATTCATAGCGAGTAAATTCACCCCTGGCTGTTCAGTATAACTCCACCTACTTCTCCACTCTACTGAACTCCATTGTAATGTTGCTGGAAATATCTCAACATGACACCATGCCATCTGTGTTTAACCAGTTTTTGCAAGAACACGCAACATGGTGTTGCAGTGTTAAATTGGTTTGATTTAAAGGGAAGGTTCTGCGTGATGAATACCAGCTCAAAATAGAAATCAACACAACAAAGAAAAATAAATAATCTTCTAGTGGTTAATTTGAATGTTGTTGGTACGTCTTCAGCAGCCAAATGTTTTTCTGTTGACTTCTTAGAGAGCAAAATTCAAAAAGGCTACATTTGGATGAACTGACCATGTATTGAAGAATATTAAAACTTAATAAGGTGACATATTAACAGCCTTGGCCTTACAGTGGAAATTAAAACAGTTTTAGCCGTGCAGGATATGCATGGTGTGCAAGTGGAAGTTATTCACTGACAGCAGTTTTTTCACTGCCAATCATGTTGTGTAGCCGAATCATTTTAGATCTTACATTCCCTGAAGGCAACGTGATAGGGGAAGGTCTCTAGCCTTTTGGTTGAGCTGTCTGTCATGATTCCACACCCCTCTCAGCTGATGCCACACCCCCATGCTAGAGTTGGGTCAAAAGTCTGAAACTGAAAAAGAAAGATCTGAAACTGAAAAAGAAAGATCTGAAACTGATCTGAAACAGTGGTTGGTAAACAGTGTTTACCAACCACTGTAAGAGAGGGTGAAATGAGGGGAATGCAATCTGCAGCTACACCACTAGATGCTACTAAATCCTACACAGTGGTCCTTTATGTAAAGGTACGGAAGTATTTAATACACAAAGAATGGTTTTATAATGGCCGCATTCCAGGAGCGGATACGATGCATTCTGAGTTTGCCGTGGTCGCCAGAGATAATCACGGCTGTTCTAGTCAATGTTTAAAACCCCACCAGAACCGCCACGGTCTGTCTCAGAAGCGTCCCATGTAGTCAGTTCAAACTGTGCAAAAACAAAATTTAACTATGTAGTGTATTTATTACATATTTAGAAACACATAAACCAAGATGACCAAATCTGAGCAAGTTAACAAAGTCTGGTGGGCAAACGCTCCAATCGGTCCTGGTGGGGTTTGAAGTTGTGTGGAGAATGGACCAAAACAGCGCTGTGACCTAACAGAGATGTGCCTGGTGAGGTTCCACTATAACAGTGTTTCTCAATCCTGGTCCTCGGGGAACACTGCCCTGCATGTTTTAGATGTTTCCTCCTCCACCACACCTGATTCAAATGAGTGGCTCGTTATCAGGCCACTGCAGAGCTTGATAACGAGCCACTCATTTGAATCAGGTGTGGTGGAGGAGGAAACATCTAAAACATGCAGGGCAGTGTTCCCTGCGAGGACCAGGATTGAGAAACACTGCCCTATAAGATTGAAGGTTTTGCAGGTTAAACTGCACAAGTAGGTAAAATCAGCTCCACCTCAACAAAAATGTGTCTTACATATCATAACTGTTTACTTTTGTTACTTTAAGTAGCTTTATCTGATCATATTTATGTACTTTTACTTGAGTAAGATCTTGAAGGCAGGACCTTTTGTTACGTTTTGTTTTGTTTGTTTGTTTATTATAAGAATGAACACGAAATGACACGTGGTGGTGGCAGGCTGTGCTGGCATTGCAGGTGAAGTAAAGCTTTTACTTAACTTTACTTTAAACTCTAAATAAAGTCTGTTTACAGGTGTTGGGAGGTATTACTAATGTAAAAAAAAAAAAAAAACTTTTGTGGCTGCAGTAGCAGCTGTGTGGAGTCTAATAAATCAATAACATCAGTTGGGATGAAGACTACAAGTTTAAAGTTTGAAGAGAAGTAAGAGAAGTAACAAACAAAGCTGCAGCTGCTCATTTTTGCTAAAGGCCAGCGGCTTGAGGCTACATTAGCTGCTACTAGTATGACACACCTGAATTTTTTAACCAAACTGTTTGCATTGTGGGTAATACAGGCACCAGGTTGTGACAGGAAGAAGAATGCATGGAATAAAGAACATCTCTGCTTCTGCTGCAGTGATTTCGATCGTTTTAAAAAAAAAACTAAAACTGTCCTGCAGTGTGAAGTGAAGTGTGATGCTAAATGCTAAATGGACTGTACTTATATAACACCTTTCTAGTCTTCTGACCATTTAAGGTGTTTTCACACTACATATCTCATTCACCGTCTCATACGCTGATGGCATTGGCTGCCAACAGCCCATCAGTTTTTGGGAGCTAACGATACATACACATTCACACATAGGTGCGGCCTTCAGCAGCAATTTGGCGTTCAGTATCTTTGACATGTAGACTGGAGGAGACAAGCATTGAACCACAGATGAATGATCTGCTGTACCTCCTCAGCCACAGCTGCCCAAATGGTTAAATACTCTTTTAGTACTCTTAAATAAAGGATCTAAGTATTTATACCACCACTGTAATATAACATGCGAAATAACTTGTAACTATGTCAACCAGATAGACGTAGTTGAGCAAAAAGCACAATAGTTATCTCTGAAATGTAGTGGAGTAAAGGTATAAGTAATGCTGTATTATTCATAAGTACAGTACAGTAAATGTACTTAGTTACTTTCCACTGCTGCTCAGTGATTAAAGTGAGACACCACATTCAGTCTAAATTTCCACACTTCTGTGGAGACTACTGGAGCGATTTCACAGCATATCTTTGTCTCGAGGCATCAGGGAGTTCGATGCCCTCTGCATCATCTGCTGTGTGTCACAATACCGGAGCCATGATGGGGGTCTGCCCTGCCCCTTGTGCCCACCTGAGGGGGTTACAGTTGGCAGCTACAACTCTTCACCTGACAGGCTTCCAAGGAGGAACCACTTGGCTGCCAGCAGAAAATAGCTTCTTCCTATTTTGGGGGTCGGCCCCCAGTCAAGATGAGGGAAGCTTGGCTCTTTAAGAGTTGGGCCAATTCCCAGACACACTAGCAGCTCGTGCCACAGAGCCCTTTGATTCTGGGCTCTCGATCAGTCACTCTAAATACAGCTCTGTGCTCTTTCCAGTCAATAGACGGGGTTTAATTTTTATTAAACAGCTTGATATGCAATGTCTACTTTATATGCTGCATGATGTGGCCGTGTGAAGTTAAGTGGCGAGAACATGTTGTCGGTTCTGGTTTAGGTTAGAGGACGGATTCCCACAAGAGACACTGCAGCCTCAGTGTGACAGCTTCAGATTTTAATTTCAGTCTTTGCTTCAGAGTTAACCGATTACTTTAACAACAGAAAAATAACTGGCAAGTATTACGTTAATTTGCCTTCATTTTCATGTAAAAGATTAGAGAATTTGCTGCTTTTCTTTGTCTGTAATATTTACTCAAGTACAAATGGTGCTTGAGTCGTGTCTTTTCATGCCACTTATTACCACTCCACGATATTTCAGAGGGAGACATTGCACTCATAATAATGTTGAAGTTTGGACTATTGGTTGAATTAAACAAGCACTGTGAAGGTGTCACTTTGGGCTCTGGGTAATTACAGCATTTGCCTGAATATACGTTCATACTTTTACTTAACATAACATTTTTAAAGCAGGGCTTTTATTTGTGACAGATTACATTGACAGTGCAGTATTGGTACCTTGAATGCATCCTGGTATTTGTGGGACAAAAAAGCACATTGCAGACTTTATTTGGTCTGTAGGAATTTAGTTAATGAATAAAAATGTTTTTATTTTATAAAAATGAATAAATAAATCGAGAAAAGTATCAGCAGATTAATTCAGTCAGTAATGAAAATAATCTTTAGTTGCACCTCTACACACTGGATATTTCTGCCATGTCCTCTGCACTCCATCTGTGTGTGACAAGAGGTTTTTTTTATGTCCGGATTGCCTCCACATTAGCATGCATGCATACATTATACATACGTAATGTGCAGTTGAGCGCATCCTTCCCACAGGTGTGGCTGTTTTCCTTTTGATGAAGGAAAAGCAAACTTATTAGCAGGTCCAGGTAACATCGGAGCAGCAGTTCCCACCAGTGGCCTTGTGATTAAATCACACAGAGCGAGTCTCAGGGATCCTGGTGATGAAGGGACAGGCTGGCGGATGCCTTCACACCCATATCCACCCCCTACCCCAACCACCCACCCAGTTACCTCTTCCTCCAAGTAGTACTGGAGCTCAGCCCGAGTCTGGGACAGGAGGTTGGGTGGAGCAGAAATACCAGCACTTGCATAAATGCATGGACAAACATGCATTTGCATGTACGGGAGCAAAAGACCAAGACATACATGTTGTCTTAAAATATACACAAAGTCATGAGCATGAATTCAAACAAACATGCACACAGCCAAAGAAAGAGTTTGTGTGTCTGTCAGTTAGCTTTTGCAAACCAAAGTGATGGAGCCACCGCCACAGGAGGACACACACTTGTATCTAAACCACCCTTGACTAGAGTTAACACCAGCAAGCTCATTTGCACGTTGTACTTCTCAGCAGATTGACTATTTAAAAGAATAATGACCAAAAACAAAAGCTCTGTAAATCAACAGAAAAAAAAAAAAAAGAGACACAAATCTTACTTTGCAGCCATACCAAATTCTTCAGTCGTGCCAAAAATAAGCATTAAAAGCTCTTTACAATACTGTTGATGGCTTTTGGTTACAGGCAGTCCCCATTCTCATGCCTGGCATTGGTCTTTTATGGCGAGGGACCTAATACAAGATTTCTGTTCTAGTGCAAACACAGTGGCCATGGGCACCAAGGAACAGCTGCCGTATAATTGAATTAACATTCGCCTTCTGCTTCGGCACTCAGCGCTGTGCTGAGAACTCATACACATCCCTCCACGAGCTCCATCAACCTGCCCATGAATATGCATGCTGCTCGTGATAAATATGCGTTCTGTGTCTAATGTTTGTGGAGCCGCATATATGGTGGATAAAGCGCTATACGCTCACTATCTTGGGAGAGTGACGCCGTATACATCAAGTCCGTTGATCATTTTTAGTGCTTCAGGCCCTCTGAGGCTGAGAGCTGTTTGTGTGTGTGTGTGTGTGTGTTCAGTGTAATCTGAAGTCTAACAGAGACATCTAGTGGATTACTGACTATGAGACGTGTTCATGTTACAGTTAATGTGAACGCACACTGTAAGCTTTGGCTTTCACTACACGTAAACAGTCTTCTTGTGCTGATTGTAGATATATATTCTTCACTTTGATCATCTGTATGTAAATATGAAAACAAATATTTACCTGTCAGAGATTGAATGTTACGGACTGAATCTCACCTGTCAGCGTCCCTCTATAGTCAATAAGAGGGGTCAAAATTTATAAACTTGTAATCTGATTTTTTGATATATAAATTATGCAGATTTTGAATTGCTTCACATTACAGACAACTACGGAGTAATTACGTGTACTAACCGGGACAGTACATTATAATGAGGGACTTTTAGTGTAGGTGATTTTTAATTAACGGACACCTATTGTATCATCCCGGATGAAATTTGACCTACAGAGCAACAAAGCTAGATGTTTGGTGGGAAATGGGGTAATGAGTCTATAGCGTTATTTAAATCTGCTGTGATATATTTCAAAAGTGTTGGTAAGGAAGTTTTTACACTGGAACAAATGGAGGTCCAGAGAAAACACTACAGTCAGGAACACATTGTAGGTTACAAATATTACGTATATGTCACTGTATGTGTTGTAAAGTTGGTTTACTTGCAGTATGGAGCACAACATTGTACTTACAGGGGAGTGTGAGGTGGTTCAGGTTTAAGTGGACACAGCCTTTTTTTTAAGATTATGCAAAGGAATATAATATGTAATATGAAACAAACATAACAAAGTTGCAAAAGGAAGTGCCGGAGCAGCAGTCTGTGGTGTGCGTGAAGGTAGAAAAGGTGTGTGAACACTGAAAGGTGAGAAGGAAAAGAAGAGGGATTAATGCCACAACAAATCAAATGGAGAAAGTGAGTCACTCTGATAGTCTGGCTCAGGTGTTACACTGTTGACCTTCAGGTGGTACCACAACATCATCAGAGTTGAGCAACAAGCTGAACCATCAAGCCTGGCATTGGTCCACAAATAGGTTCACAAATAAACAAACAGCTTGGTGTTTTCTGTCATTATGTGTTAGATATCTGTAGATTTCAGACTGTTGGTAGTTGGACAAAGCAAGAAAGTAGCTGACGTCACTAACTGTCTGTCTGTCAGATGCTACTACTTACACCGAACCATGTTGTGTCTTGCTGTTATGATTCCTCTTGTTCATATTCGACATTCAGAGTCAATGTAAGTGATGGGGGACAAAATTCACAGTCGTTGCTTTGTGCAAATGGACTGTTTCAGATGGCAGTTAGAGGGTTGATGAGGAGATGTCATCCCACTTATTAACAAAATGACCAAAAAGCATCCTCCCCCTCCTGTTAACCTGCCCTCTCCACTCTCCATCCCAGAGTATCAGAGAGCGTGCAGGGGCAGATGCCTGACTCATCCTTTATCCGACGAGGTTTAGTTATAATCTATGGACCCGCATTGATAAATCCACAGTGCTGTCCGTGATGCTGAACTAGCAGACAGATTTGTAAGTGTTTCATCTGTATTGCAGTCTATATACTCCATAGAGTGGTGTCACCTGTGTGATCAAAGTGACAAGGAGCAACGTGGTCACAAACGACCAAGAGGATAATAGAGATAGACTGTTAAAAAGACACACATATATTATATTTCTGTAATCATTCTGTAGCAGCTGTCATCCTGATCAATCCACCTCTGTAACAGAAGACATGACTACACATATAGTTTTTTGCTTTTTATAAAGGGCCATCTGTTAAAATCAAGAAATCACTGACTGCTCACACAACCAGATGAAACTGTTTTTAAGACTGACTTTCTGAAATTATCCTTCAAGTATTGTCTGATGTTTTATAGACAAGCACTACACTACACTACATCCTGTACCAAAACTTCAACACTGCTTAAACCTTTCATCACTAACTGATTTGTCGCTAACTTCATATTCGCTAACTACAGTATGAATACAGACTGCTGGGCTCCAACACCTTTGAATTATTCGCCTTGTGCTTTAGTCATCAAAGCTGTATGCACAAATAGTCTAGTGCAGTACTTAGAAGTATACAGTGTACACTAAACATACTGAAAATGGTGTTGGTTGGAACATTTTTAAGTTATCTGAGAATAACTGTGTATTCTGTGCCATAAAATCGATCTGATCTGTTGCCATGACAAGTTGGATTTTTAACCGCTGCCCCAGGAAGAAGTAACTTTCTAATGGCACTTTCCTAAGATTTATTTTGGCGTCAGTAAGCTCCAAACTTTGTGGAACATGTAAGTAACATTACACCATAACAATTTGCAGCTTCCAGAGCCACAGAAGACTTTAAACGTGTTGCATACGGTGGTGGTGCTGTAGAAATAAAGACAGGCAGACATGATCTGAGCCCTTTGAGTCCAGATTTATTGATACGGCTGTGCAGTCACAGAGCATGGTGGCACACACGGCCGCCTGGCCGATATGGGACAGTGACACACACATGCATGCACATACATGCACACAACCACTCGCGCACACACACTCACACACATCCACTCCCTTAGTCATTCTGTCTGTTCGGGGATGTAGTGGAGGTTAAACCTGAGGCGGTTTACGACTGTTAGCTAGTTTTTACTTCCAATCTTTGTGTTTATTTTAATGTTTCACCCAATTTTTCGGGCCAACATACCTGTTTATAATTTCATAATATGTCTACTACTGTGTAACATATGTAAACATATGCAGTGGCATCAGCCTGCTAGTGTATAAAACATACGAGAACTGGATCTTTAAAGTGAAGGTGATGAGTTGCTTAACCAGCTTCATGCAGTCCATTTTTCTTCACCACACACACACACACGCACACACACGCACACACACACATGCACACACACACACACGCACACACACACACACATCTCATCACACTCATCGATAGAGCAGGTCACAGTGAGGAGATCAGAAATGCACATTAAGTGTTTTTCGGCAGTTTCTCACACACACGCACGCACGCACACACACACACACGCACGCACACACACACACGCTTTACATCCATCTAACCTCAGTCACTAGAACAGTTTTCAGATCAGTCATTATAGAGTAATTCAGACTAAACAAGGAAACAAAGCATTAAACAAACAACAAATAATCTGTTCCATAGTAACCATTACAAAACACCATGATTAGAAGTCTTTACATGTCATAAATACAGCTAAGTTTTGGATTATTGTTGGTATAAATTGTTGGTAAATATTCATACAGTAGGCTATCACAGTAGCAAGTGAAAGATAGAGCAAACTACAAGACTGTACATGTCCCCTGGTACAGAAAATATGTTCTGCTTTACCAAGTATCAGGCAGGATATTTTAAGGACGGCATTTTGTTTTTGTTCTTTTTATAAATCTAATCTGATTGTTACATTTTTAAATTTACAGTTCTGAGCCACTTAAAATTTTTTCTTGACTTCAGCGCTGGTGGAATAAAACCTATCGAACAGACGCACGAGGAACGAACTAAAACCAGAGAGGAGAGACAAAAAAGACAAAAGTTGTTACATATCGAAGACGTGCTTTTTGACGATCCATCCTCAGAGTCAAAAGAAGGAACAGTGAAACAAACAAACAAACAAACAAACAAAAGCTCTACAGCTGTAAAATAGATTTTTTTCTAAATGAAAAAGAAGCAAAATATACCATAAAATATACCAATATAAATACTATACTACTGCTGACTTTACAGACTTGTCTAAAATAAAAGTCTTTACTCTTTAGAGTGTAATATCATAGGAAGAGATCAACTGCTTTGTTTGACTGTACCTGGAGCGGCACAGATTCAAATGACATCACAAAAATTAGTTTTCCTGCAGGTGAAAGGTGTCAAATGGAAAGTACATATATAGGCACACATTCAGCCAGCTGGCTTGCTAACCACCGACTGTTGTAGAAAGTAGCATGTGTAGCATACGTCACGTGATAGACTGCTTTATATCCCGGCATGATACTAAAGTTCCTGTTATAATATAAAAACGGGGGAGGATGTATTAAAACAAAGAGGCTAAAAAAGAACTCCTACGGTTTCATATAAATATTTAGGTGTTAAATCATAATCCCTTTTTGAACCCCATATATATGTGTTAGTATATGTGCCAGTATACACATGTACAGTATACTGTATTCAGAATATGCCAAGACAAAGGTCTTAGCAGAGTATATTTAGGGGATTTTCATGCCAAAACAAAAAACTAAAAACATAAAGAAAATAAATAAAATAAAAGTGCACAATTTTAGGGGAAACATATCCATCATTATGCAAATACTGCCAAAAATGCTTCTTTTCTTCCAATTGCACATATTAAGTATATAGTAAAAGCTGAACCGAGCGTTGCAGAGGTTCAATATGTTACATATGCACAGTAAGCAATATTTGCATCTCCTATACACAACATTACAAGCCTTAAAAACCTGGCAAACAACCAAGAAGCAGATACAGTTTGGACTCATAGCCTCGGATGCATCACAAAAGCATGATGGCTAATAGGTGTACGAGCACACTGTAAACACGTTGATTAAACATTACACCGACAGCCTCGCAGGCGAAGCCGCTGTGACACAACTGTACTGCAAAATAAAATAACATACATATATAAGATTTTTCTCTAATTCAGCGACAATGTTGACTTTTTTTTGTTTTGTTTTGTTTTTGCTACAGCTTAAATACATAGAAGGCATCGAGAAGAAGTCTTTTGACATACAGTGTGAGGATATTAGACACATCTAGTGCGTGATTCATGGAGGACGAATGCAAACCAAAAAGATTTTATATGTTACAAAAACTTGAATGCATTTGTATGTGTGTGATATGTCTGAAATGCAAAAGTTGCACTCTAATCATTGGACATTTTTTCACCAGAATATCTTACATTATAACCGTTGGTTAGATTGTGGAATCAGGATTTCTACTCCTTCTCAGATCCACACATATACAAACTTTCAATATATACAGTAAAGAAGACAACGACACAGAGAGAGAGAGAGAGAAAAAAAAAACAGCTGCAAGGAGCACAATAAGAAGTTAATGTCAGAGGAAAGCACTAAGAAAGTAAACATGTTAATGGGAAAAAAGAGACACAACTGGTGGTAAAACAGTTTTTTGTTGTAGCTTCAGCAAACATAAGAGACCATTAACAGGAGGAAAGTTTCCTACATGGAGTGGATTCATTTTCGGAGTATTTGCTAGTAAAATAGTAGAGCTATAGACCCCTGTGTACTGTACAAACATACTCATGTGCTGTACAAACTGTGCAGCAGTTATAGTCCCTCTTAATGTACATCTAATATGTATTATTCTGTAAAGACCAAAAAAGAAAAGTCGCTGTGACCAGACTAGTGAAAACACAGCAGTGAGATGTGGGACTAACGGCTGCATGTCTGCAGCTGAGTTAAACATACGACTTAGAGCAAAGTAAAAGATTGGCAACCAAAATAAAAAACAAAACAGAAAACAAAAGCAACTTTTTCAGTGTCATTCTTCCAAAAGGCTCCTCCTCATCCCCACCATTGTTGCCGCCATCTTACGGTCATTAAATCTTCTTCTGTATCGTCTTTATCAGTAAGCAGGGAGGGAGGAATAACGCACGTGGGTAGAGCCGCAAGCTCTGCATACAAGAGCCTGGGAGTATAAACATGGCGAAAAGTTAAAGCAGTTGATTATGGAGACAAAAAAAAAAAAAGAGGAAGTGTTGGTGTCAGTTTCTTGGTGTCCTGTAGAGGGCGACACAGTCCAGCTAAAAGGCCTTCCCTCTGGTGTGAGTCTGAGTTCTCAGGTTCAGGTCGACAGCAGTGCAGCAAAGATGAAAATAGACAGCTGGTTTACTCCATCTCTACCTCTGCTTTGGGGAAACATTAATAATTTAGGTGAGACAAACTGATCACCTATCGTTGGGAAATCTGTGTACAGGATGACAAATTCATTAGAATTTCTGTTTAGTCTTTAAATCGAGAAACAAAAAGCAAAAAACTGTCTGACTGTCTTTGAATCAAAATGTACACACAGCAACAGTCCAAATGTCCATTCAAGTAGAAACACAGTGAATTCTTCCTAAAGCAGATGTTATTCCTCCATATGAGAAAGGTTAAATCAAAATAAATGATCATAATACTGGTTTAAACTTTATTTCAAGGTCGTGAAATACACTCACTTGCTAGTTTATCCGGTACAAACAAGTGTACAACTATATACAACTTCAAGTTATACAACTATAACCTTCATAAAGTAAAGTATAACTAGTCTGGTCTACCAAATAAACTGTGCAGATACTTGATTTGTTTTTAGTTAGTGGTCGTGGGCTGCAGGAACGAACTCACCATCCACTTCTTTGTTCTTGTTTTCTTCACCCTCTGGAGATTCAGCTCCTTCAGACAACTCTCCTGAAAAAAGCCACATAATAAGTTGTGTTTTTTTTTTAATCACACTGATGCAGGTACATTAAGTGGTAGCAAATATGCATTCAATCCAAACAAGAATATTAAATCCACAACAAAACACCCACGCTTTGCAAAAACCTTACTTCAACTTCAACCTGCCGGTGAGTCAGTCTCATCTCACAAACTCCAAAAAAAGTTGGAGGGACGCAGATGAAAACAGAATCCAATGATTTACAAATCCTCTCCAAAACAAATAAACTTTATGTTTTTTGGAAATATTCACTCATTCTGAATTTGACACATTCTTTTTTTATGTACACAGTAACCAAATTTCTTTGAAATTGGGGTTGTATCAGGGTTATCAGTTAGGTTAAATGAAAGTGAACGGACACTTAAGGTTGTGAGATGATACAAATCCAAAGTGTTTCACTGATAATCTCATGGAGAGCATTGAGACAGGACTATAAAAACGTTGCCTGTAGCTTAAATGATCACTTAGGTGTGGAGAATTACTTCTCATGTCAACAGAAATTGCCGTATGTCACGTCCATGCTGTGGGATCACACAGTTAGAGGCATGTACCGTTCTGCAGTGGAGGATTCTTGTGTGTGGCGCTCCCGGGCTGTGCTCCCTGTTCTGTGTCCCCCGTGTTACCATCTGGTGGTCTGTTGACCTCTGCTGACTCGGACGCCTCCCCCTCCGATTTGTCCTCCTTTGGTTCAGGCTGTTCTAATTCAGTTTGGACCTCCTGGGGCTCCATAGACTCTTCCTGCTGGGCTTGCTCCTCCGCTTCCCTTTTAGCTCTCTCCTCCGCCTCTGATTTCACATGGAGCGTGGAGGCAGGTTAGCATACGAGACAGAGTTCTTACTTAAAGCCAGTGAAAGTTGATTTCTAAAAGCTCTCTATGGCTGTTAATTTAAACCTGAGTTAACTGAGTTTTTTGGCCACTTGGGAGCAGAACTGCAAACATATTGGTCACATCTTAAATTGACATGGTGAACATGTTAGCAAATTTAGAATAACACTATCAGACACTTGGAGTCGTGTTTCTACAAATCTAAGCCCAATATTCACCCTTTTTAGCTCTGTTTAGGTCTTCACCAACTCCACAGGGAAATATTTGGCTCTTCAGCTGCAAAATGCTCAACTGTGTTCACCAGCTAGTTGCCAACTGTGTCTGTCTGCTGTGCAGTGCTCAGCAGTTAGTGTACAGGAGGCTTTAGAGATGTTTTTTTTGCAGAAAATGACACTGCTGAGAGCGGCGAGAGTGAACGAAAACAGTCAAGCTGTGGGGCTTTAAAGCCAAAAATAGGAGCTCAAAGATGCTAAAACGCTGTATAGAGCTGAAGGGAACTGTTATAAAAAGTCTTGTTATGACAGCATTGTCAATATGACTGAGAAATATTGAGTTATTACACTAAAATACACATACATAATTAAATCTAAAAATATGTTAATCTCATGATTAATATAAAAATCCCTCTGGCTGCTGTTAGCCTTTTTATTTGGTAATAAATTGCTAATACAAATCACTTTTATAGTGAATCACACATTTATAACACCAAGTCTGCTGTTATAAATGTCAATAATTCATTAATACGTGAACCCATCAACTCTCCAATTGTTAATAATATAATTGATCATTTATAAACTAGAGAGCTATATAAAAAGATAAAAAATAAGTAAGCAAATCTATTAGCCACAACTTATAAACACCTTAAAATGGATTAAATAAATATTTAAATAAAGACTGATGCTCACTGTGTATCTCACAAAATCCCACACTAATACAGTCACACACACGGCTGTCAAAATCCTTTTCTAAATAAGCTAAACACATTTTTTCTGATTCTGGCGGACCTCATGATCTGCTTTTACCAGAGCATTAACGTCCCAGAGTCCATAAATCATTTCAATTTTACTGCTTTATGTCCTTGTATGGTTGTATGGATTTACTGTACCTTTACCAGCCTGCGCTTTCCACCTCTCTCTATTCTGATAAACCTCTTCGTTCCACAACGCCTTGAAGTTCTTCATGTCCACCGTCAGCAAAGAGCTTTGTCCCGACGAGCTGCTGTCAGAGCCCATGCTCTTCACGCTGTGCCTCTTGGCCTCCTCTGAGGTAATACTGTTCAGACTTGGACAGAAAAATGAGAGGGGGGAAAGGGTTAAAAGGTAAACTTTAAACAAGCACTGAGCATGTACTGAGACAGTGAGCTAAATGCTAATGTCAGCATTCTAACATGCTCATAAAGACAATGCTAACATGTTTATGTTGAGCAGGTATGATGTTTACTGTGTTCACTGTTAGACACTTTAGGTATTTGGACATAAACCAGAGATGAAGAGACCAATGTACTCATTAAGACTCCTACTCTGTGTGAAAACAGCTAAATACGGCCTTTGTTGTTCTGAAGCTTTACAAGTTTGAAAAAAATAACATCCTCAGGGTTACCTGAGCTGGCTGTGAGGCTAACAGAGATCTTGCTTTACAAACTGAAGTTAAAGAAGTCGGTATTTAAGAATCGATGAGGTCTGATGAGAGGTAATCTCTGTAAACAGATATCTGCAAATGAATGCAGGATCTGTGGCAAGAGATCAAGATATTGCCATCAGAACTGCTCTGGTTTCTGTTTGTAGCCAGAGTAGTATTGACCAGTCATGTCTGAGTGGGCTTCAGTTGCCATCGGTGCATTGGTCGAAATGCAATCTTGGAACCGATCGGCTCTCGTCTTGTCTGTCATTCACATGCAAATATCTGTTTTTAAATCATCATTCTCGCATTTAAAGTTGCTAATCCGACTGCAGAGGAAGTCTTGGCCCGGATATCTGTTTTCTGGATATTAACTGGCCACGCTGGAAGCCCCCAAACATTTGCTGTTTTCCCCCAGAGCCTGAATCATCGTCAGATAGTCACCAAGACTGAATGAAAGATGCAAACAAGGGACTAAAAGTAAGAGTATATCGCCCTCTGCTGCTTCAGTCTGACTGTTCTGTCTCTTGGGAGTCCTCCAACTTTATGGAAATGCAACACTTACATTTCTAGAGTACTCTGTTTCAATCAAATATTTAAGATATTTCAGTCTGGACCAAACCAACAGATCAACATGGATATCCCTGCTGCTAGCTTGGCTAAAAAAAAAAAAGAGCGTTGCACACTAAAAGAAGAATATAGGCAGACAAGGAGATAATCAGCTGCAGACAGAGAGAGCAGACATAGCTACAGATGACTGAAAGCAGCTATAAATGCTGTGAAGAACCAGTTCAAGGAATCGTATAAGCACCCAGGTGTGTACATAGACAAGGAGACTGCACAAGAGGCAACGCTATGTGAGATTTCCACTTGGTTAGCTTCGACTGGAGGCCCACTGAGTGATGCTAATGACTGCTGTTGAGGAGAACGGGGAGGCTGATATTGATGTGCAGGTGCAACGGAAGATGCAGTGCCAGACTCCCCGAGTGCTGCTTTATTTTCCAATAAGCTCACAGTAAGAGAGACAAAGTTTAAGCAAATAACAGTCAAATCCTCTTTCTCAGGATAGTTTAGATATTAGTAATGCAACAGCCAGTGGAGTGTACTTTATTTGTTTGGTTTCAAAGCCTTGATAAATCTGATTTAGAACGTGGCTGTAGGAAAAGTACTGGGACAATTAATTAAGCCAGTCAAGAGAAAATCACTTCCTTTTGTGTCTTGAGAGGCTATTGTGTATGCCGATTCAGCACCGAGTCCCATTCTTGATCAGAGACAGAGAAGCAAACTTGACTAGCATCTCTAAAATATCAATTTCAAGGTTCGTGGCTCTGCCTGATGAAAGGTGGAGACATTTCCACGCACGGAAATGGATTACTCATGGAAGACTCATCTGCTGTTTTCACTACGTCCATTAGATATGCTGTTATTGCAGAGGAGCTGCTGAGGTTTAATCACGTCACCACGCGAGCAGTCAGAGAGGTGTGAGAGGTGAAGGAGAGAAAACACTAACTTTTCCAGCCTTGAGTTAGAATTTTACTTAGATTTACATACAGTCACCCACGTCCATCTGCTCAGTCTTAACGATCCAAACTCATGCTGCTCACCTCGAGCGTCTAAAGCCGGCAAAACCTGAATGGGAGGCCTCGTCGATGAGCGGTGTGACGATACGCTCCATCATGTCCGTCAACACAGTGAAGGTGGGCACCACGATGAAGTCTATGAAACCTGAAGACAAAGATGTCAGAATATAATCTCAGTTTATCCATATTCATATTCTTGGTTTAAGTTCAACTGACGGCCCAGAACAATCACTGTAATGCTATAATTTATAAAATTAAGAAAAATTTGTCCACAGGTATGATAGAAAATGATCAAATCTGAGATACAAACAGATTTTAGTGTTAACGCCGTCAGCCAAAGATTAATATTACCTTCAATCTTTTTGTGCCATGTCCTTCTCACATTTCAAAATCCTGTTTTTGTTCACATCACTTTTAAAGTTTCAGTTAGACTGACTCACTAAAATCTGTACACAGTGTCTGTCCAGGTAAAACCAGACAGAAGAAGCTGATCTCAGTTGCCTATAATTATTACTGCTCATTCACAGCTATTAATGGAAATGAGATCTATCTTAAAACAACACTCACGTGCCTGTATGCACAATTACACTGTTATTGGCTGCTGTAATGGTCTTCTTTCCACACTGGCTGCAAAGGGGTTCCTTTATGGCCGTTTTAATGAAACAGTCCTCGTTCTGTGCAAAAAAATACACTCTAAATGTGGCCGTGTGAGTGCTTAAGAGGGATAAAATCCATCCTTCAAGATTTACAAGCAACATCTGAGAGCTTTATAGACTTGTTGCCCTGGATTTGGCCTTTCAGGCGACTAGCTCCTTGGTGGAAGTTATTTGGACTTTATACAACCTGAAAAGAATAATTCAGCCACTGCTGAGAGCTGAAAAACATCCTGCCACCTTCTCTGCATGTTTTTTAATATTCCTATTTTATAATTCTACTTAAAAGACTGTATATACTTGACCCTCAATAGAAGATAAGACATTAAATCTATATAAACATGAAGTAGGACACCTTAAAGCTCACAAAATACCTTTATTTCACAGATAAACTCTTACTGGAGCAGAGCTTGTACACTCACACCGACACACACCATCATACAAGGTGGTGTATGTAGGGATGGAGGAGCCACTCACCGATCTGGGACTGTGCCACCATTGTGGACTTTCGGTCGCAGAGTGGAGAGAACGGCAGGCCGAGCTCTGCTTCTTTGTCCCCCTGGAAATACAAAAGCTTCCTCAGTCAAAATCATTCTTAGTCTTTCGTTTTCTTCATAACTGTGCCCCACACTCCAGGCACACGCACACACCACTATACAGTACATCATATGCACACACACTTCTATCAACGGGATTTGATTTTGTCCGGCGCACGCCTTGAATGCTTTTGGGCCACAAATGTGTTTCATTTTCTCTCCTGATTTGTCACAAACAGATGAGATGTGAAGTCGGGAGGCAATGTTCTTTGGAGAAGCTATTTATCGGCAATTCATATCCCGAGAGACAAAGGCCCTGTGAAGGCTGCAACAATAACAATAGCACTGATAATGAGAACAATGTGGATTAATAATGGAAGAGATGAAAGCAATGTGGAACCAGTTAAACGTCTGTCCTTCTTGTTGACTTTTACAAATGCACAATTTATTATTTATGGCTAAAATGTGTTGTTTTATCAAAGAGGTAATGTTCTACATTTTGATCTGCCATGACACTTTGTCACAGCGTCATTTTAAAAATGACTGCAATTACACTTATGAATATGACTGCATATCTTAGTGATGTAAAGTGCTTAGGGGGTAGAGTTGAACCAGAGCACCACATTAAAACAATAATTCATTAATATCATTGTCAAGAATTGCAATCCTGAACACCAGCACCGAAGAAGTGGCTACAAACAATAAATAACTCGGCTTCAGATCGAGCGTTTCATCTTTTGGCAATCATAAGAAATCCTCGGAAAAAGAGTTTCTCTACAGCTGGTCCAATAGAGCATTGATTTTCACTTTGTAGAAAAATAATTAAAAACGTTAACAAAGAACTTTCGATTTTGGTTGAGCCAACACGATCGAAAAGTCCTCAACGTGGCCAGAAAATGTCCACGACAACTGGCCAAACTCCATTTTCTGAGGAGGATCACATGACACAATCTAAAGCTGAAGAACAGACACTAAATGGATTGTCTTGGCAACAACATTAATAATGCTTCAGTTAGGTTTTCCAGTGCAGGGGCCGTAGATTGTTTCATTCTTTCTTAATGGTGTAAACAACGCCATATACTCAAATACTCAAAGAGATAATTAGATGGAGTGATTTGCCATCATTAGCGTTTCTGTCTAAAACTCTTTAGCTGAGATGTTTCAACTGTATGATTGAATTATATAGCATTATACTATGGAAGATGTTTCTAAAAATGAGTCTAGCGTTACATTTAGTCATTTAGCTGACGCTTTTATCCAAAGCGACTTACAAAAATGGACAATCAAGATACAGAGCAGTAAGTACTACTCGCATAGAATCAAGTGACAGTTGTAGAGGCGGATAGATTTAGCATGTCCAGCTGTTGGTAGTGCTAGAAGAGGAGGAGGTTTTCTTCAGGAGGTTTTTGAATTTAGAGAGGGACGCCC
Source organism: Miichthys miiuy (assembly GCA_036365135.1). NCBI lineage: Eukaryota > Metazoa > Chordata > Actinopteri > Sciaenidae > Miichthys > Miichthys miiuy. Next base: position 8,415,531 of record CM071617.1, on the reverse strand, counting down.
ATGATCTGGTAGGAACTGGTAGGATGTTCCACCAAACGGGAAACAACAGGTTTGGATTGCCCTGTGTGTACAGGTGGCTGAGCCAGGCGTCCTACATTGGAGGAAGACAACGGTCGGGAGGTTTAAAGTCATTCAAGTAAGTGGGTGCAGAATTGGAGACTACTTTGTAGGCAAGCATTAGTGATAGATGATTGAAAGATGGAAGACAAAATATTTTCTTTCTTGCATTAGTTATAATTATGTGTACCTTGATTTACTCTGTGACCTGCAGGTACACCAACTCACCTGTCTGAAGAACTCCTCCAGTAGGGAGGTGGTCCAGCGGTGGTGGAGGTCCCAACTTTTGGCTGGATGGCTGATGTCTGCTGTGTGCAGCAGCAAGGACAGAGCTTTGGGCTTGTCAAGGCTGGAAAAGACAGCAAATAAACACATTTAAAAACCATCAGAATGGTTTTGGGAGCGGCAGCAACCAGTGACAGTGAATTTAATGAGATTATGTAATCAAGATGAGATGAAGGATTGTAGCTTAAATACATCTGTATCTGGTCTAAGTCGAACCTCTCACAAAATGGAGACAAACAGACATTCCAGACAAATGTGCAACAAGGTTACTGAAAAATATCAAAGCGGGGAAGAATACAACAACATTGTCTGGTATCCCTGAAGACAGGTAGAGTCAATCATTTGAAAAAATGTGGCACAGCTGCAAAACCGTCCAAAAGAAAATATCACTGTCTGTGTAAGAGCAGCACAATAAAACATTAGGAAGTCCGAGAGGGGAGATACTTTTTATACACACTGAAATATGCTCAGTGTGGTACCAGTACTGCAGAGTTTTAGTTCCACTATGATAAAAATGTCTCCACGCTGGGCAGTGTAATGTATCTTAAATAAAATTGTCCCCTAATTGCTGCACAGCTATGATTTACAATTTTTATTAAAATTAGTTTAGGCCCACTTGAGTTGGCTAACTCTGAATACTGAAGTTGTTAGCTTTGACTGTATACCATTGCATTACATTACATCCCATTAGAGCCAACCAAATAACACAATGCACAAATATGAACTGTTACTAAAGACATTACAAGAAAAGGACCGGGGCTCGTGCTGCAGATAAACATGTTGTGGAATATCGCATGTAAATAAACTCAATGTTGCTGGAGGTTGCCTAAAGAAAGACCAAATCCAAAAATGTGTTAGATACATTCAGAGAGGATCAGGCGCTGTGGCAGGTCGTTGATTAACCAGTTATATTGATGCCGGTGCATACTCACTCTCATTCACTGTCTATGTCTCTCAACCAATTGCCTGCTCTCTGTTGCTCTCTCTCTCTGTCTGTGAAGATTTAAATCGATATAAATATATAGTTTCTTTTCTAAAAAAGGCTTATTTCATCTTCTTCTCTTCATAAAACAGGAGTAGATATTATATTTGTAAGGGACTATTTTCAGTGGTGGATTAATACACATTTGGTGTTTCTGTCAGCAGGTTGGTGTTATGTGGGATTAACTCAAAATAAACACACAGTGTTTGTGTTATAAAGAAACATGTCAGCGAGTACATCAGTGTGGCTCATTGATGTGTTTTAAAAGCTTTCAGGAGGAGGACAGGGGACAACACTTATTATTGTATTATTGTGTTCAGTTCATTGTTGGTTTTGGTCTTTTCATGGGATTTGTTGACATGCTTTAAGTGTTGTGGTGGTATTGAGCTCATGGAGGCACCCTCAAACTGTCAAACTGCTACTGCTGATTAAACCGATGCAAACAACTCCATCTGAAAGAGTGAGGAAAAAGAAAAATCCCCCCGCTTTCATCAAAACGCTGTCATTAGGCTAATCGGTTCTCTACGCTGGGACAGGGTGTGAAGATGCTTCATCTCACCTCATCAGACATCAGTGGTGTCTGAGATATCACCTGATAACCATATCGAAATATCGTGTTTAATGGACTGACGCATGAATGGATAGACACAGTGGGGGAAAAAGGCACACAAATGAAAACACTCACACGCAGAGAGGACAAGGTTAAACAGAGGTGAGAAAGACTATCTCAAATTTCCCCTCATTCCATTTGTGGCAGATTGGGTCTTAAAGTGCACTCTAAGCAGGCCTGGAGCACACTGGTTTGAAATTACTTCACATTAGAGTCTATTCAGCATTACAGCTTCCTGCAGACTGTAATCTCTCATTTATGTGCATGTGTGTGTGCACCCTATACTGTAGCTTAATGATTCATCCCAAGTCAGCACTCTTTGGTTTTGAGGTATAGTCACAAATATGGGAAGCATAATGTTGTTGATACCTACACGTGTTCTCAGGAAGCAGCTTATCTTCAGATCACTGCTTTCCGAGCAGGTTTCGAGGTCGTGATGAGCTTTATCGCACTGGAAAGAATAGCCTGGAGGTCAGCCGGTTTTCTTACAGCCGCCTCTCGTCGCCGTTGTAGCCACATCCGCAGCAATGACTCATCACGTCATATGATAGTTTGCTTCAAAGCTTTTTTTTTTTTTTTCGCAAACAGCACACTCTGTGTCTGCATGTAGCACAGCAGCAGCTGTCAGTCACTTTGGAGGCTGCTGTTATTGTGTATACACCTGTCATTGTCTGCCTCACGACCTGGCTGAACTTTGACTCGCTGAATATGAGAATGTGTTCTTCATGTGATCGGTTTTATTTTTAAATTTGGGAGAGGTTCCCTGTCCAAAGTTCAACTCTTGATGCTACTTTGAGGCAGTTTATTGGCTATCTAGTCTATCTTTATGGTAAGAAGATAATCAGAGAATAACTGAATAACACAGCTGTTCTTGAAAAATGCTTTAAAATGTTGACACCCAAGAAAAACATTTGAGAAACAAACCACAATCCCTTTAAACATGTATTTACTTTCCAGTTTCTCCTTAAATTATTGCGTTGGTCGGTTACCCAGCAGAAGATTGCCACTAACTAAAAATATGCAGAGGATAGAGGTTCAATGCCTCATAGTAAAAAGCATTTTCAAACCCACAGGCAGTGCTGTCTAAGACTCTAATAATAGCTTGCACAGCCAGTAGTGGTCAGCCAGTGATAGACATGCTAGCAGCTTAGTTCATTAACACTAAGGCTAGCACTGCAGGTCATCCCCCCACTGTGCAAGCATATAACTTCAGGGTCAGTCCTGTCACATCTGTCATCGCTTTATGATATTTGTATACAAACAGAAACACACAAACTTGGAATTGGGACTTTATCCGACTGTCTTTGGATTACACATGTATTTAGAACATGTATTGGATCTATAGTTTTGAGTTCAATACAACATTTGCATAATAATTCAGTTTCACTACACAATAATATACGTGAAGCTTGTGATCACACCAAATCTGTACCCCAAATTGTGAAGTGAAGCTTACACGAGGCATCTTCCGCTTTCCAAAAATGTTTAAACAATTACAGCTTGGTCCAGCTAGCTGAGATCGTCTTCTTCATTTTTGTGTTTTCTCGCCTTGCCTGCACTTGACCAGCACCTGTCTGAATTATACTGTGGATTTTCTCAATGAAAAGGAATTAGATTTGGCAACAACAACTAGTGACTGGTTTATAGTTGCTATTTATGTTTGCATGCACACATTTAGCAGAACAGGAGTGCTGCTAAAGACAATCACAAAGTTTATGTTTTGTAGTTAGTCATCCTCGCTGTCGCATCCTACAGTACGTCGTGCCAGAGGAACCCGCCAGCTAAATTTCTACCACCGGCTGTTTTTTCACCGCAGTGTGCAAATAAATTTCGGCATGCCAAATCTGGTGTGACTGCACCATAACTCTGCAGACATGCTGCAGACTTCCAGCACAGAAGCACAAACTATTCTGTGTTTATGCCCGAGAGGGCCTGTAATAATACTCTGATACCTGTACTGTGTGTAAAGTATGGCATTTGGTAGTATTTGGTAACAAAACGCAGCTCTGAGTAAACAACGCCTGAAGAACAGATATCATCTTATTTTGAACAGTCTGCTTGACATAAACATGGATGTTTGTCGTGTTTCTCTATGAGCACACCCTTCAGGGCAGGGTTAATTGGGTTGTAAACAGTGGGTGGTTGGTAAACAGTGATCTGATGGCAGGGTTAATGAAGATGCAAATTGCTAGGGCGAGGGCATGGAGTGTAAACAGTGGTGAAGGAAAAGGCAACTGACCCCTCAGGTTGTTGTAGGAAGTTCTTCATGGCCTTCACCTGCTGGAAGTGGCAGGACATATCTGTGGCCAGCACCATCTCCACCACCAGAGCTCTCAGCTCTCTGGATGAAAACAAAGGAGAGAGGGGGGGAAAGAAAGGAGAGGAAAACATGAGCCATGTGCTGTATAATGAACTGTCAAACTCGCGGGTAATAAAAGCTGACTTATTTCGGAAGTCGCTGAAGTAAATGAAGGCAGCCAACACAATTTTTGAGAGCTATTTATAATATCTGCTTTGACAAGTCCCAGCTTATACCGTGAGAAATCGGATTGCAGCTGTCTCCTTTAATGTATTATCACACGTAACGTTCCATTTAGTACAAAGCTGTTGGACCTTGAAGGTAATCTGACTTTTCTGATTTTTACTCCACTGAGCACTGTTGTTAATCTTGAAAAATAAGAGACAGTTTCACTTTGGGCAATGAACAGGTGACATACACCTTGTAAAACTGTTCTGTTTGTCATGTCTGCCTCTCTGTCAGTCTTGAGCTGTTCTCTATTACATCGCCGAGTTGTATTTCCCTTTTCTGTCACTCGGCTTTTTAATCTTTCTGTCTCTCCGTCTCTTATTATTGTGTGTAAGAATCTCCTTTGCTGACCTCCAGTCATCCTTGGAGAGGTTGTAGAGGATGTTCATCTCGTCGTCATCCTGCAGAAGGCGGTAGGCCGCGCTGACATGGTGACTCTCCAGCACTGAGCGGTCATTGTACAGGATAGCTGTGTCTGATCTGTCAAAGAGAAACAAAAAGGAACTGTTTCATATTTGTCTACAGTGGAAGGACAACAACTTACAGATAAATAACGGACACCTAGGTGATGCCACTTCTTAAATCAATCAGTAAAATGTGTCACTTGATAATAAATGGGATTAGTTTCTCTTGCTTACGTACAACAGGTCTTTTCCTCTTTGCATAGATTTCAATCTCGCTGATCTCTGACCAGCTAAATGTGAGAATAACTCATGATCTTGATATTAATTATTAATTATAGGTCCACTGTGCAAGGGGAGACTATCAAGGGGAAAAAAACAACACACAGAGCAAACAAGGTCAGAAAAAAATCCCAAGAATGGTAGTGCAGAGTACCTGTGCTGTAAAAATATAAAGCCATATTTCAAAAAGATATGCATGATGTACACAATACAAAAGTTATGAAAGTTATAAACAGTTGCTGTCAAGATCAAAATCTGGAAATTTAATAAAATAAGACTTGAAATAATCAGGAAGTTTTAGAAGTTCAGCTTTCTGAATTAAAGGAGTCTGGACAATTTTATTAAGGGCTGTAGGACACGGACTGAAATTTTCATATGAAAATAAGGGTACATTTAAATTTAATAAAGGGTATGAAGAAAATTATGATTAGAAAAAGTTTTGCTACAACTCAAGTCTCCAACTTAAGTTCTCAAGGGCACGGAGCTCATTTGGACTCCCGTCCTGCCTCAGTGTTATTACTGCACTGCAGGCCATCTCAGTGTCAATGTGAAGCCCCCTTGCTGTAAATGAAAACATTGATCGAGCGAGCGGGTGCCATGCATTTTTGATTTTTATGATCCATTACCTTGTCTGAATGTGGAAGTTGTTTGTGGTCCCCGTGTGCTCGTAGTCGTGCACCGCTGCCGCAAAGATCATGGCAAAGATCTCAAGCTCAGTCAACCAATGCTGTAGGCAAAGGAAGAGGAGGGAGGAGGGGAGAGGTGTTGTGAGGGGAAGCAAGGGGAGGTGAAGATAAGGAGGAGGAGGTGGATATTTAGAGTATACAGAGTGTATATGTAAGAGGGGAGGGTGTTGAGGAGGGTGGCAACAAGATGGAAAAGAGACATTGACAATGGAAAGAAGGAGGAGAAAGTTATAGACACAAGAGGAGAGAATGGACAGAAATTGAAGAAGAGAAATGAGAAGCCAGTGAATGGAAAAAACGGGGGAAAGCAGGGAATGGCTCATCATGTCGTAAAGATGCAGAGGAGAACAGTGATATAAAGGATGCAGAGAGAGGTATTTGGCATGAGGAATACATTACAGTCGGGGATGAAAGGAAACAAATGTGGAGGAGATGATAGAGGAAAGGTCAGCTATGCAAAAAGGAAACTTTAGATAAGACAAGCTCTATTGAGGATCACATTTTAACATTCCTCCTTATGCTTTACCTTTCAGACCGTCTCAGTCTGGTTTGTCACTGTTACCATGCTCTCTTTCATTTTACTGATGCAGTCACAAGGTGAGAATACACACGGTGCTCTTTTATTTAAGTGTCTTACATCTAGTTTAAACCCTCTGAGGCACCATTTGTGACCATGAAGAGGAGGAGGATGTGAAAGAAGCAGCAACTCTTTTGTTTTTATTTGTTTTCGCTTTGTTTTCCTCCTTTCCTCAATACCATTCTCATGTCTGTCTGGTAAATATGAAGCCACAGCCAGCGGCCAGTTAGCTTAGCTTAGCACTAGGGCTAGAACTACAGTACAGTTTTTGCATGAATTAAACAAATGAGTGTTAATCAGAGAGCTTTTGAAATGTTGATACGTCATACATAGCTGGGATAGCTGTTTCCCCCTATTTCTAGTACTAGTGCTAAGCTAAGTTAACTGGACTTTATATTTACTTATATATTTATTTTCTTTATACTAAACTGAGGTATATTTTATTCAAGCTCAAAACCAATTTAGTACATAAAATGCTGTTTTAATATCCAGTAGATGTCACTTATATAATGTCATAAATGACCACATTAAGCCTTATTTAAGCACCTCATTCTTGGTCAACGTATTTTGTCTTTGGCGTGGTTGTTGATGAATGTTTTGTCACAATTAAGGTTAACGAAATGGACACAACAAACACCAGAGTAGTATTGATTTTTTCATCTAATTCTATGCAAGGATATAAGCAGATTTCCCAAAATGTCAAACGATTCCTTTAACTGCAAAAAAAGAAAGGAAAAAACCCCAAAACATCAACTACTTGGATGTAAAGATATAGACATCCAAAAGAATATGAATGATATGGAGGGTAACGTGCATGTGAGTGCTTTTATTCATGGGTGTTCATGTTTATTCTGTGAGCGTATGCAGCATCCACACACCTGTGAGTGAGCATTTTCCTCTGAGATGTGCATGCACTCACATATACAGAGTGGGGATTTAGCTCAGCAAGCCCAGTCGATATTGGTGACTAATCAACAGTGGGGGATGGGGAGGGGTCATTAAGAACAGGGGGGGAGGGAGGGGTGAGAGGATGGGTGGGTGCAAGATGGCCAATCCATCCGTCAGTATATTTCCTCATGGGGCCCGGCTTTATGAATGACCTGTTGATTGTTGATTTAATGGAGTCTGGAGGGCCTGCAAAATGATAGATGCTGTTCCCCCTGCTCTCCCAGGAGCCCGTGTTTCTAGCTGTAATGTGGTTTACTCCGTAAGGCACTGCCCAAAGAAACACACCATGTTGACAGCTGTCGCAGCCGCCTTATTAAGGTGATTAAATAAAAACACTGGAAGCGGGGGCGGCCGGCTGGTTGCCTGGTTGGGGACTTTGAACTCGGCTTTAGCGAGGCTAGTGTTTTGGGGGTTTTGTCGGAATGAACGCAGCATCTGAAATGCCCTAAAGTCACTCCAGTGGAAAGGAGAGAAATATAGGTCACCAGATGGAAAAAGAACAAAAGCAACATGAGATATGAAGAGAAGAAATTAAACAACATCATGGCAAACATTTGACTACAAATGTTGAGACAATAACCATTAATAATAAGTCACATTTTGACAGATATTCTTAGAAATGTGGGTTGATGTTCTCAAACCTGCCCTGAGCAAGACTGTGATTAAAAGGCAATTTTCTTCGGGTGTCTCGTTGTTGGGTTTTTTTTTTCATGACAGAATAGTTCATGGATTCTCCGAGAAAAAAAGCCATATTTAGCAGCTGCATGTCAAGCAAAGCTGCAATTAGGCTGGCATACGGCAGCTGACAGAGATGTTCTGAATACCATGTGGATAAAACTGCCTTGATTTCAGAGACTTGGAACCAAACCAACGCTTATATGTTTAAACGGTTTCTGTAAGATCATACTCACCACCATGCCAGTCTTGAGTAACAAGTAGTGTACAGTCTGTGTGACATCTGCAGCGTGCATCAGGTTGTGGTAGGGGTTTTTGTGTTTGCTGTATCCCACTTCTAGGGCCTCCACGAATGACACCACCGCAGAGATCGGGATCTGACGGCAGACAGAACAGCAGCGACTGACTGGGAGCTGACATTAAGAAACTTCTTTAAGCTATCCGGTGATTTAAATGATGAGTGCATACAATTTCAGTGCAGTCATCACAGTCCCCTCAGGATCTGAAATTGATGTCATAAAAACACGGATCGTGCATCATTTAGGCTACTGCAGACTATGATTACATATTCATGTCGGCTTCATTTCATTGCCCGTGTCATTTACTCTCAGATGCTGTCACTTCAAGTGGAGTGTCCTCAGCTATAAGACGCTGTTGAAAATGAGCTCCAGTATCAGATGAGATGAAGTATGACCAGCCCCCCTCATAGCGTGGTCATTGTTGAAATACAACAACACAATCTAACACTTAAAGAGGCAGAGAAGTGAGCGCGCTCGCTTCCATCAAACCAGGCGTGGAGAAGGGGAACTGAAGGTTGTTATGATCTGCACTGAATATTTTTAGCATCTCCTCGTTTTAATGACACAAACAGAAGGTAACACAGTGACCACTCGTACGTTGCATGCTCGTGGCTTTACCTTGAAACGGCTAATGAGGTCGTATCTCGTGAGCAGCTCGTAGAATATGAATTTAAGTGCGTGATCCCCGCTGGCCTCATTTAGAGCGAACACATCAAACGACCACTTGTCAACATTCTGTGTGGGGAAAAAATAAAACAATAAAATAATGACAAGCTCAGACAATGTACTCATCATCTCAAATAAAATAAAATTAAAAAAAGATGGATGCTGCAAGTCAGTTTCTTGTAAATAACTCTGAGTATGACGTCATGATTTTGGCACATGAGTGTGTCTACGTGTGCACAAAGTTTTCATATCTCTGTGCTTCTGCATGGATGTGTGTGCAGATGTTAATACCTTAAGCACAGATATGACAGAAGGGGGGTAGCTGAGTCCCACCATATTGGAGGTACGTCGGTACATCCTGTTTGGATGAGATAAAAACATCAAATGAAACACGCCGCTGAGAGTAAACACCGAGGTTACCGTGCTGACCCCCTAAATCACAGCCTGGAAGGTTCCCCACCAAGACTCACTATAAACCTCCAAATAAACACAACTCAGTATGGAACTGAGTTGGAAAGGTTGAGTTGAGAAAAGGCAATAACACCTGCAAGTCTGTTTCTATTTTCACATGAAAAAAAAAAGGTTTAAGGCATATTGTATAGAATATTATACAAGCTGTGTAATTCTGCCTGAGATTAGTAGAGTCATTAGGGATGCCTCGGAGGCAACTAATTTGGTGTGCAAAGCCCAATATCTCAAAAGCATATTGCAAACAACAAAATATGCCATTGTTTCAACAGTAAATAATTCCTATCTTTAAATAATAGCTTTTATAAATGCAACAAAATACCAGGTTGGCCCTTTTGTCAGAATAAGACTTTCTTTAAATGGTGGACGCCTCATGCTTTGTCACTTTATTGGACACACTGTTCCACCTTTTCATTGTCATCCTCCATTTCAAAATCTTTCTTCATTGTAAATATCTAAAAGCCGAAGAGATTAAGAAAGATTACAGCTTTCACGTTTGAAGCTTATTGATTTGAACAAATGCATGTTGCATGTTGCTGTGTGATAAAGCACAGCCTAGGAGAGGGAGCTGTCTGCAACTCTCTGAATGATTGTGCTCAGCCGGGCTTGCCAAGGCTGGGATGATGTATGGTCGACTCAGGTGAGTGAGTCACTGTGCAGAGGATGCACTCCAAAAGACTGGAATTTTAAAAAGGACCATACGAATTTGCAGACCAGAGTGCAGTGCTTTAGAGTTTTGAATCGTCTTCTCCACCTTCTGGGCGTGTGCTAGTTTTCATTAACTTCAAATAGGTAGATTAAGATAGATTTGATTTGATTATCCACTGCATTACCAATAAAACCTAGACACATATGAAAGCAGACATCATTCACTAATTTACTCCAGAGTGAGCAGTAAATTGAGATTTCAGACTCTTATGAATCATTGTTGTTTGTGTTGTCACCGACGGATGCTTTCTTATTTTTACATCTATAAAGTGTAACACATTGCATTATGTGATTGTTAGCAGAAAGTGGTGTACATGCCAAGAACAAAACTCAGAAATATTCACAATATAAAGACCAAGGAACACCAAGAAAATCCTAGAAACATCAGATATTTGTCTTTTTATACGTGAAAACAGGTGAGATAATTAATCAAATATCAAAATAACAGCTATTCAATATACTCATTGATTAACCGACTTATTGTTGAAGCTCTACACTATATACATAGACCCTGATTTTGGAGCCAGTCATTGTGTTCACTGTGCTGGATCAGATTCAGATCCATTCTATATGAAAATTTGTTTCCACAGTCTGTACACAGAAATAACAAGGTATCAACAAATAAGAACATTACAACACCACAAGCCTACATTGTGCCCATACCATTTAAATCTGTTACGTCTGAGTGCACAAAACTCATTTTTGTAGATTGGTTGTCTGTACCTGTGGCCAGAGGGGAGGAGGGTGAAGCATAAAGGGTTGAGGGGCAGTGGCAGTGTCAGTGACAGGTTGGGAGTGGGGAGACCAATTATTTTAGAAGATGTGTTAGTGACTTTCAGGAGCTTATTTCTATTAGTGATGGTGAAATAGCAGGTAGCACATTACAGGAAGAAGGGTTCATTAATATTGTGTTATGCCAGTAATAACCTTCGACTTATAAATGTTCATATCAAACTAAAATGAGGAACACAATTGCTGCCTGGAAGGTTAGAAAATTAACACTATACTTTACAAATTGTCTGTAACGTAATGTGCAGAAAGAGCTCTGAAAAGAGGAACAACGTGGTTCATTTGTGATGCAGGAATAAACTAAAGCTGTGGCTTTTAATTGCTTTGGCTGCACTTGTTTGGGGTGACCAATGATAGATAGCACTCCACTGGAGGAAAGATAATGGGTAAAAAAAGTTAATTATTTAAAACCAATGACTTGATTTTGAATTACACGCGTTTACCTCTCAACAAATATGCCGGCCTGGACGGCATGGACAATGCTGCGGAAGCGAGGTTTCTCTTCATTGCGTCGCAGCATCAGGCCCATCTGGCGGGTGAAGGTGGAGGCCAGCCAGTCCCGCACCTCCGAGGGCACCGACTCTGACTGGATGTCACTGAGCTCATCCTCTGTGTCCACCAAACGCCTGAGAGATGGAGAGAGTGGAGGGACGTGAGGTAAAAGACAGAAACACATAGAAAAGGAACAAAGGAAGGGAAAACAGACAGATGCAGAGACTAAAGGCTTACTAAAATATTTATTTTTATCATAGCTTTTCTTTTCACAGGGGATCAAACTCAAATCCCAGCGCTGTCCATCAAATAATATCACCTCTTATGTAACATCAAAACATCCCAGACCTCCTCAAACACCATATTGGGGAGTATTCAAATCAAGTTGTGTGATATAATTCTCCACAGCTACCCTGTTGTGTTGACATGTACAAGGGATCAAGAGCAAAGCCTGCTGGTCTCCACCCTCTGGACTGAATACATGTTCTAATGGAAAAGAGAACGCATTCACATCACACTGATAATCACGGTGCTAGATGGATTCCGCACTGGATAGTTCATCATCCTCCATCCTGGAGTGGTCATGCCATTGCTGGCCCTAATCTGGTGGGATCTAGATGACGGGATGCTTACATAATTCCATAAGCCTGGTCATATCTCAGATTCTGGACCTGCGTTCAACTACCAACCTGTTTTGACCTAGTATATTCCCTGACTATAAGCATACCTTAACCATTATCTGCCATAACAACAATCGTTCCATGATCTCTGCCAAGTTGTTTTCTATTATTGAAATCCAACTCTAGGGGCGGCAGATCAGAAAATGCTGTTTTCACTTGAATGCAATGAAAATCATCTGTTTTGTTATGTTGTTGTTTCAGGATGAGGCGTTGCCACATGAACAAAATATTCAATGACGGTATTTAAGTAAAAATGTCAATAACACACTCCAGAATACTCCATTACAATCAGAAGTCTTGCATTCAAAATGTTACTTAAAGGTCCAGTGTGTAGGATTTTTACACAACAGTTATACATTTGGTTTATTAATCATCATAATTGTGTGAGATTCTGTAACCAAGCACAGAGACGAAATGGTTAAAATGAAACTAAGAATTACAGCTCAGGTCAATTGCCATACTAATGACAGTCATCCATTTTCTAAAGTCTGGCCTTTGTCAGTGCTGCGCTGTTGTTCTCAGTAAATGAACCATGTCAGTACTCGTTTGACTGTAAAAAAACAAAAACTACTACTTTCTTACCTTGTCTCCTCGATGTAAACGGATTCCAGCACCGACGCTGCATACTCAAGGTTTTTCTTGAGGTCAGTGAGGGAAGCCTCTCCTCTCTCCAATTGCTTCACCAGACATCTTAATCTAAAACAGAGATTCAACAGTCATTTAACAAATGGGATTACTCTCCTGCTGTCTTGACATGATAAATTAATTGCAACTGATATTGGATTTATCTGGTTTGGGTTCCTGTTACACTAGGCAAAAAAAAACCTGTCCTCTTGGTTTAAACCACAAAGTAGAGCAGGTATAGACAGCTAACAAAATATAATTTGACCAGGAAACTGAATTTAATCATGGTCTTGGATATACACACTTCTCCATTCACATAAAAGTAAAAACTGGCCAACAGTGAGCCACCAGAAAACCAGAAGAGACTGATCTTTTTCGACTGTATTACATTCAATATACTCCCATTAAAAAGAGTTACTTTGGACTGACGAGTAGGGTCAGGGTGGCACATTTTTACACTTCCATACTCTCGTGTCCTTTAAAAGGGGAATCTGTTCTCCCTCGAGTCCATTTAAGCTCTGATGGGAGTCTTGTTCTCCTTCTCAAGTGTTGATTGGCACAAGTATAATACTATGCCGCTTTTGTCATAAGAGACACTCTTACTTGTCAAACACAGGTATAATTAATAACACTAATAATGACTGCGTTCATCTGCATGTGTCAGCGCCAGAGCTGTTTCTTTGTGCATGCTGGCTCGCTACCGGGACATTTAATTGGAACGAAGCCATCGTTAACGCTATTAGTTCCACCTGTGCTTTTTCCTGGGAGGTGAAATCTCTGCAGTTTGAAAGGTCTTTTTCTAAAAATCGCAAATCTTTGATGTCTGCAGACTCTGCTTGGACTCATTTGCATGTGTCAGCTACTTAAAATTAAAACAGCCTTAATATTGCAGTCAGGTGCTCATGATATGTGGCTTTTGACACATTTGACAACTTCATTTTATTAGATTTTCCGCATAACTGGGTCAGTGTCACTTGTTTTGCCCCTGACTGGTTCATATTCTATTTTTGTAATCTTGAGTTCTCTAATATTAATCCACAAAGACAGTAATGTGATTTATAAAGTTATTCTAGCTTCCATGGCGGCAGGAATTTGTAAGCAATTGTTGTTTTTTTCCCCACACATATACCGGTTGGGTTTATAAAGTGTTATATGTATAGTTAACTGATTTTGCATTACTGAAAACTGAATAAATGTAATATTTGAGCGATACAACACAAACCGGCTGGTATCAAAAGTGTAATATCACTAAAACGAGCAAACACCATCTTCTATGTGTTACATTTTTCAATACTAATTCAGTTGTGGCTCTGGATCTAAAATAGCGCCGGAGAGAAAAGCAACTTAAGCAACATAAATTTCTGCACACTGCAACCTCTTGCAGTTTACCTCCTGCTGCTGTGCTGGAGGTCACACGCTCCCCCTTCACAGTCAATGCCCACAGAGGCTACGTTTGTTGTTGAATTATTAAGCAGAAAGGTGGGAGAGTAGAAGGTTTCAGATGGTCTGATTGATTATATTCCCTGACAGCAGTTCTATTTTTTTACCAAGGCTCCAAAATGTTTCTGTGAAGCTGACTCAAGAAAAATGTCCGAGTATAAATATTCATGAATATAGTTTGGTCCTTTTATTTATTTTTTATGGCCAAATTCGAGGTGAGCCCTGAATATATTGTTCTGCAGTTTAAACACCCGCTACACTATACCAGATCTCATCATTTTCTACACTCCAGACTTTCATATCGTTTAAATGTTGAAAGAAACCCTCAGAGAGGGATAAAATCTAATTTGTGTCTATATGGCTGCAAGGTTTCAACACGTACCGCTGACATACTGTCTGCTTTGCAATAATTTCAGATGGAAAAAAACTGAAAATAATCTGGGTATTTCCCCAAGTCCACCTCTGCAGAAGAGCCACACAGTCATTATTTCCATATTCATGCAGAAATGTCTGGTAAGATCTTTAACAAGACTAAAAGCCAATCCACATGGAAAGTGTTTTTAGAAGCGTATTTGACTTCCATCACTCACTCTCACTGAACAGACACTCCAAGACATGCAGTTAAAACTCTTTAATTTCCACAGACAGCTCTTTAAACCACATAAATCTCCTGTTGTTTTTTAATGTATTAATAGTACCTGATCAAGGCTCCCAGTATCACGATGAGCTTAAACTGAGCCTCCGTGAAAATGAACTCCACTTCTGTACTTAAGCACAGTGGTGCTTTGAGCTAAATGCTAACATCCACAATTCTTACACCTTCAGAATTGTAATGCTATGCTATGTTAATGTTTAGCAGGTATAATGTTCACCGCTGCAGAGGCTGATTGAAATGTCATTAGTACTGTACATAAGTCATAAGTATTGGACAAACTGAAATTTAGGCCTAATTGTGGCGTTAGATGAGTCAGAGGATCACAAAAGTTCTCACATTTCTGATCCAACCAACCAACCGACAGACTGACCATCGCATTGCCAGAAAGAAAGAAATTGGATATTCTTGCATGAACAAGATAAATTTGTTCCTTTTAAGAGCTCTGGGGTTTTCATGCACACCAATACAAGTTATGTTTCCATTCAGTGACCTCCTCGAGGTCTAACAAGTGCGTAAAGCGCAAAGGTGATTTTTAAATTCAGCATTGGATACATACATGTTTACAACCTTGACATCTTCTTCTCCTCTGCCTTTGCCAGCACATTACAGCTTACGTTGCCATGTTATTGCCACCTGTTGATCACTGGAATACTGTGACGCCATTGGTAATACCGTGCATGCCTTGTGCGCGAGATAAATAAAACTGGTACCCACTCAAAGAAAAACAGCTCCATAGCGCTACTAGAGGTCTAAAACTCCCCAGGGGGAACGCTTGACTCTGACAACAGCTGCTTCACGTGCCGAAATCTCTCTTTGAAGCGACGGACAGCTATTTTAAGAATCATAAGGAAGTGAATGGATGAAGGGTAAGCTGTAACTCTAGAATCATTGCACATGTGATTTGGTTGGCACTAATGATGGTTATTAAGAACAGCTGTGTGCCAGTGAGTTTCCCTGCTAATACACAAGAAAAAATATCCTATCTCTTTTAAGAAAGATCCTTGTCAGACTATAATTCAACATACAATGTTGAAATTTGCTCTGTTTGACTTTTATTTCTGGATTCGCAGTGGTGCTGGCATGCTGTGCTTATATGGGAAGCCAATGTTGAATGACAGTAGCACATGGACTGAAAGACATGTTTGTCTCTAGTGAGTGCTTCTATTTAAAAAAAAAAAAAAAGCCTTGTCATGGGCTCATTGCTTTTGTTTGGCAGACAATGGGCTTAAGCTGAATGCTAAACCAATTGTTGTGGTTCAGTTAAAAGATAATTTACCCAATGTGAAGCATCCAGGAAGGTTTTATAGTGAAAATGAATGTGTCGAGATGAAAGAAAAAGCAATTTAGAGAAAGACTTTTTTTTTTTCCCCCCTTACATCCCTTTCTACACTGCAGGTTGTAGGACAAGAGTGAAAATTTGATGCAACTACTATTGAGCCAATTGAGCTTCTTTTTAAAACACAAAGACGTGTGATGATGAGCTGTGTGTCAGGACATGCGATACATCAATGTCTCTGCCAACCAAAACAAAATTGGCTCATTTCACCTGCTGTCATTACCAAGAGAGGCAACACACTGGGTTAATAGCGCGGGTCAGGCCTAAAGTAACTATTGGGCACAGAGCCAGCTGTGAAATTCAGTATAAGACAGAGAAAAAGCTGGTAGGGTGGAGGAGCAACAGCCGTGTAATTTGCTATGGCTGAGCGTTTAGTGGTGAGGCAGTGAAGTATTTTTCTGAATTCCTTTCATTACCAGCTTCTCACTCTCAATTCATGGCACGATAGTTTAATCTCTCATTAAAAAGTACTTTTCAAAGTGCTCCATGGAGACAGACATTTTTCTGTATGACTTTTGTAAGCCAAATAAGTAAAAATCATGTGGATTAAAATAGATTAAAAGAGATGTAAACAATAAAATATACAGGGTAATGGGATTAGGGCATTATGTATATAAATATAAATATAATTATGGGATGCTTTTAAGTCTGATCTATTCTTTAAGGCTAAAAATATATATTTTATTTATTTAATTACTTTCAATAGTGATGAATTGGTTGATTATTAACAATTATATCTTATTGTGAAAATGGCAATAACAAAATGTCTTGTTTTGTCCAACAGTCAAAAATATCAAAAATATGATATAAAAGAGATAAATGGCAAATCCTTACATTAACCAGCATTTTTTTTAACCTAATTTGTACATAAACTATAGTTCATAGCTGTGATAAATATAATGAAGGCAGTGGACTGAGTTGCTGTGACTTCCAGCAGCACAGATGATACAATATGAACTTAAAACATGAATGTTTGAAACATCATGAGCATAAAAAAAACAACAAAATGGATTCAAGCTGATCATGATTGTTGTTTTCTCTGAAAGATAAAAAAATACAAAAGCTGCTGTTTTCTGTTAAAGATAAAAATAAACTGTTTTTGTTTGACATGCCAAATATAGAGCTGAGGTGGATTATCATTTAAAGGTTAAACTCTCTTATTTTTAGCACATTCATGTATCAGAATAAAGAGTCTAAAGCAACTCCTGTCTTGTTTTCATCTGAACAACACTGTGTCATCTGCAAACAAATGTAGTTTCACAGAGAACTTATTGAAGTTGGAGAGGAGACAGCTCACAGCTCTGACCAGGCCAGAGTCTTTGTGCTTCTCATACTTAATATGTGATGTCTCCTGGTTGGCAGCTCAATATTTGCTGACAACTGCAGCCAGACACAGATGGTTAAGTATGACCTGTGAGAGCTCTGATATCATAGTGACTGAAAATCCTGGCATATGTGTCTGGGCTGTCATGATGTAAGAAACAAAGGTGCAACTGCAGAAGTGAGAGTAACAGAGCGTTTTTCAGGACAAATTACAAGCATGAAACCCAAAAAGCAAATGATTTTCCACAGAAATATTATTGTTGTTTTTGTTGTTGTTGTTGCTACTATAGTAGTAGTATTAGTAGTAGCAATTTCACTCTCTAATAATCCCTAATATTGTGTCATGGATGTTGTTTTTCCCACCAGTTTCACAAATTCCAGTGTCTGCTAGGTTAAACAGGCCAGTGACAGAGTGAGGCAAAGACATGAGCCTCCAGCTGTCTGCCTCTGTATGTGAAGATGAGAGATTTATTTGCTTTCCATCACAGGAATGAGCAGAGGGCACAGAGAGGAGATTAAGAGTTGGAATTCAGGTTGAGAGCATTTTCCTCCTCTATTCTTATTGCCTCAAGCTCTCTGGCCTCCTCTGACCTGCTCAGAGACACGAATAGGGGAAAAATGAAAGGACTGGAGTGTCAAACTAGAGCCGCCCTGCAGTGTACAGTGGGGCTCCACAACCCTCAACCCCTCGACAGCTGTTGTGACAGCCATGAAATGAACATGAAAAAAGGGAAATTAAACAGCAGAGGGTAACGTAGCAACAGACATCTCCTTCCTCTAACAACTTCTTTGTCACTCAAAAAAACAAAAACAAACAAAAAAAAAATCACTTCCTGCATACCCACTGGGAAAAGATTTTTAAAAATGAAATGTATCCCATTCTGACCTAACTTGTAATAAAAACAGGACCATTTCTGCTTTGAGAAGCGGCAGCAACAGTCGGTGCCCATTTTCCGCACAGCATAAAGCAGGGGAGGGAATAAATGGGGCTTGTTGAGGGGAATGAGAGCACAGCCAGGATGCAAAATTTGGTCACCGCCTGCGTTCCAAAGACATTTTATCCTAGACAGTGTGTAATCAATGGCCTGGGGTCAATGTAATCATCCAGGGAGATTAGCATGCTTTCAGGGAACACACACAGGTTTGGGGCTGATAAGCGGTACATGGCCTGTAAAAATACGATGACTCAGTTAAGCCGTGGTACCACGTATCCTGCAGCCTCGATCATGATTTGTGACTGCAGCAGAGAAGAGGCTCGGCAATAAAATACTAAGAGTCCTGGGACATCCATGTTTTAGCAAGATAGATGAGGTGAGGTTGGAATCTGAGGCATGGTTTAATCTGCTAAAGCACTACAGAAAACAACTCAATGTGAGACCTGTTTTCTATTGATTGTGGTGAACTTTCAATTGCACTCTATTTGACTCAATTTTTCCACAACAAATGGCTTGTTTTTTAAAAGAGTACTACGAAAAAGTTATATAATTGTCTATTCTATAGTACCTGAAATAGGTTAAAAGTAATCTTTAATTAATCTTTAATTGAAAGATTAATCAATTGTCAGAAAATCAATATGTAATTATTTATTTTTAACATTTGGTAGACCAAATGAGCGACAATAACAATAATATTTTAATGGAATCTGGTCTCTCTTAGTAGATGGCATGATGGAAACATGCCGAATAGGTGTTTCACAGATGTCACTATTGATTTTATGTTCATATTTGCAGCTGAACCTCTCTCTCAAGAGATTTTCATGAAACTTCATAAACATAAAACACTCTTGATCCACTTTTCTGTCAAGATGTAGTATTATTGTCTTCAGAAAATTCTCTGGTACTGACAGAACAAGAACAAGTGTGTCCTGTTAAAATGTCCTCCTCCCTCATTCTGTGCTGCTGTAGAACGTGAACTAAATGTCTAAATTGTATGTAAATACAAATGTTAATGCGACACCCACACTGAGCGTTGGTGGCCATTCAGCTTTGGGTGGGAACAGCTACAGCAGGCACAGGCTGAAGGTTTCTGCTGCTGCTGATGGCTCTAATTAAAATTACAAATACTGTTACAGTGCAAGCGAGCTGTACTCTCTGAACAATATTGGTAACTCCTTCAAAAAGTTCCAATATCTGTTCTAAACAAAGCCTTTCCCGTGGGAGGTTGCAAATGACAGATGTGACAAGAATGGCGGGGGACAGAAGAAACCTTAAAAAAGATCAGTGGTTGGCTGAATGCAGCCCACTCATGTCAAAGTCTGCCAATCAAATCCACAAGATGAAGTTAAAAAATAAAAAAAATCTTCAATAACGGTATGAGCACAAAATTAAAAAAGAAAAAAAAGTCAATCCCCTGGATCAAAATCATTTGTTCATGAAGGTGATACAAACAGAAACACTACATATCAAAATATACTGTAGATACAGACATTCAGTGATTAGACTCACATATTCTTTGTTCAGTCATTCTTTCTGTTATCACTGAAATTGAACAAAATTAGCAATGCTGGAATGCTGCACACACTAAAAATCACTGAGTCACACTTGTACCCAGTTTTGGATGGGTCAATGTGGCACTAACGAGCACTTAGGACCCAGTATTACTCTTATTTATCCAAATTAAAACTATTTTGACACAATGTTTGAAACAACTACATCAAGTTTTACCTTAAAAACCGTCACTTTATTTTTAGTTGTACAAAATGCTGACCATTTGACATTTGACAAGTCCAGTGGATACACATCAACAATGTAACTAATAGTTTTGTGCAAATCCAAAGAGTAGATTAGACTAGAGTAAATTATAAACCTAACAGTAAGGGTACAGGCTCTATGTCTCTTGACCAATGCTCGCTTTCTCTCTCTCAAAACATTGGACGCAAACCATTTTGCAGCGTAAATTGTGAGCAGGACACAGATTTAGAAGCTGGATACATGAAATCAACAAAGCCAGAACTGGTGTTGGGAAGTTCGAGTCTTTTTACTGAATCAGATCACTTACTCTCGGACGGTAAATTGAACTAATTTTTTTTTTGAGTCATTTCGTTCATTTGGTTCATTCACTAGTGCAGCGCTGTAGCCCTCTAGTGGCCGATGTAAACGTGACAAATGAACGAACGAAAGACCGATCCGTATGAACAAACCGCTGTGTGTACTGCTCGTCACACAGGCCTGTGGCTGAGCTGCCCGTCACGTGACAAATGAACGAGAGGCTCAAACTTGAGGACGCACAGCTGAGCTTATGCAGCTGCCATGTGGCGAGGGAACGTGCTGCATAAAAATGAATGAATCCCTCACTGAGACTACTCATTACTCCCGAGTCATATAAAAGATTAGTTCAAATTGAACAATACGTCCACGACAGACACACCACTAGCCAGAACACAAGAGCAATAGCCAAAACGCACTACCCCCTTTCAAATGAATGGTAACACCTGCATTTTTAATACAAATGATCACCGTGCCAATATATACCAATAATGTACAGAGATAAAGCACTGAGCTATAGCATGTATTGTACATAAAGCAGAGACAGGTTGAACTCAACCTTGCATACCAGCAGGCTATAAAGTTTATTTTACAGCCTTTCATGCAGATGTGAAGCATTTGAACTTCAGTCCGAAGGTGCTCCAGGCAGGACTTTAATGTAAAAATGTATCAGTCTTATCTAAAGTGGATTGTGAAGGGCAAAGAAGGTCGACTGAGGGCCCTAACTCAGATGCTGTTAATTCTCCATCTTCACCTAAATGAAAGTGCCTGGTATTACCGTTGGATAGACGTGTTTTAACTCTGACAGGCAGGTTAGTAAATATAAGCAGACTATGTGGAGTTTGTTCACATCGTATGGTTCAATATATTTGAGTTAAAACACATTTCAACCATTTACTTTTAGCTTTCATTTGGAGCCCATAATGTTAAAGATCGCTTTGGGCAGTTTTATGAGGTGGGTGTTTTCTGAGAAGTGAGCGAGCGTATGAGATGGAGTTGTGTACTTATGCATACATGTATGAGAGCACAGCATTTTGTACTTGAAAATGAATGTCACGTGGAACTCACTGCATCAGCAATGTGACCAATTTTAACAGAATACAGGGAGTCATATTACTGAGCACTGAATAAATACACGTGCACATCTTTTTATGTGTCAACGGTCACACCAGTGTGGACATAAAGGCATAAAACTATAAGAAAACTGGCTTCAGCAAATTCCAGCTTGCATACAATGACTCAATGAGAGGCAATGGACCATTTGGCCACAACAGAGGGTGGGTGTTTGATTTACCAGCAGCCAAGTCATCATTTTAAAAGGTTGAGCATTCATCTGCCATATGGGCTTTTATCGTCCTGCCTAACTCTGTATATATTTCCAAGCTCCACATGAAATAAAGCACCATAAATTCATCCTGCAGCCCAAGAATCTTAATGTAAGCACAGACTCTTATATCAAGATAAGGTTTACCTGATGGTAGATGATAAAATAGGAGACTGTCCTCACTCAAAACATGATACAAATGGTTGTTTGTTGAAGCAGTGAAAAGAAAAATCAGTTTCTTTGGGTCTTATCTTTGTAGTTTTTGTTCCTACGCCTCCTGATAACATTGTATCCTCAAGAGTAATTGTTGAAATCTGGGCTCACGGCAAGACTGCTGCAATGAAAGCATGGAACAAAAACCACAAGCAGACGATCAGACGCAGTGAACCAGCCAAGTTTAGGAAAATAATTCAACCCACTTTAACGGGTAGTTAAAACTGGACGTGAGCACACCCAAAATGTTTGTATGCCTGACTGCAGACGCAACCTGTGAAAGAATACAACTACAGGGTGTCTGTAAACTGTGATGGGTGATTACAGTGGAGTGTCGGCTTAAATTTCCATTATTTGCCTTCATTTTCTCTTCCATAAAAAGGATTTTGTTTCCAACCTGTCATCTCAGCTCTTGTTTGTTTCCCCATCAGATCTTCTTTGAGATTCAAAACATCCTGCCTTTCTGCCTTCCCTTAAAAATCAAGCTATTTTCTCCCATTGGTTTCCACTGTCATCTGATCCTTTGCTCTGTTACAATAGTAGTAATGATACAATGTAATGCTACCTTCATCCATAGAGCGGGCAGATATGGACAGAATAGACACTGACAAATGACTTTGTTGTTTATGAAAAAGTTCAAAGTCATCATCGTCTTTCATACAGACTGATCACGTTAGGTTTTACCACAGATTATAAAGATGATAAATAAATGTAATGAATGCTGTGTCAGTGGTTGTACTGTCATATGTGTGTTAATGAGCATGTGTTAATGTACTTGTGTTTTGTCTGCATGTATCAAAAGCCTTTCTAATTCCAAGCTACATTTCCTTTAATCCCAGAAAGCAATTTGTGAGTTCTGGGAAGTCATTTGTACTACAGGGAAATAAAACAAAGTCAACAGCTTAACAGAACGCAGTCACTCTGCACACAAAGAGGCACTGCAGTACAACGACCAAGACATCAAACTTTGTGTACCTGTATGTGTGTGAGTGAGTGAGTCCTGTATGTGTGGGTGTTTTTGTATTTTAAGAGCATGACTTAGGCTTCATGTGACGTGATGAGTTACGCCGGTAACACCCCGCTGGAGCACATAAGAGCATGGTCAGCAGCCAGAGGAAAGTCTGACAGCTGAGTAATCGTCCGGAGAAACACACTGCTGGCTTTATTGAAGGAAAACCTTACACCTGCTTAGAAAATACTTAAAGGGGGGTGATTCAAATACAGTCTGGTGTATAACAAATGCACACATAATTCAGGTAATTTGATTTCATTTTCATCTCATCTACTCCACGAGTAGTGAATCTGATTATCTTCTTAATGAAAAACTGAAGAACAGATAAGACTCTTCTCTTTCCCAAGGCGAATATCTGAAAAAACAGATATGACCAATTAATACTGTCTTTCAATGACTCACGTTATTAATTAGCAGAAGCAGAAAAATGGGAAGCGAGGGATAAGGAGGTCAGACGGAAGCAAACAAACTTGCGGTAAAAAATTTGGGCTCACTGAGACGTAGACGTCACTGCAGGATCGCATAATTAGGGATTTAATGGACTCACTAATGACTGTACTATTGTTCGACTTTCATTTTAGGCCTCAATTGGCAGTACGGAGAAGGGCTTGAATAATACGCTATGGAAAAAGTGTTTTTGAGGTCTGCTGTAATAAACCTATTATTTCACTGCCTGGGACACAAATGTTTGACATGCTAACAGTGCTTTTCTATAAGTAGGTCCCTCATTCAATGGAAAGTTGCAGGATGGATCCTTCATAAACTATGTTCAAGCTCTTTATGTGAACTTATTTTGTGTGTCCTTTCTTTATTTTTAAATGCTTCCGGGCACCATTCAACATACATTCATTATTTTTAATTAAGCAAACATGGGTTCCGTACTATAAAAAGTCCAATTTAGACCTGCAATCCTGTGGGGCTATAAACTGGCATTACTTCTGCATTAGCCCATTAACTACAAATCACTTTACATCACTGCCATTCCCAGATCCGGTTTTAGAATAATCACCAATCTCTTTGTTTTAGACTTCCACAAATTTTCTAATACCGAAGCTTTAAGATCTAAAATTAGAGTCAGCTTCCAAAAATGTCATGATTTAGTTCAAGAAGTGCAGACGTGGAGGTGAACAAAAAGTGAACTTTAATCATGGAAGAGGTTGGGGAACTTAAAATAACCAAAAGAAGGCTGAGAAGTTGAGGCCAAAACAAAACAAATCCAAACATCCAAAGTAAGTCCACACCAAGGAACACGGGGATTAATTACACAAGTCAAGCCTGAGCAACAAGACACAGGCGAAAACCAATCAGGGGCAGGTGAAACTAAACAGGGGGGAATAGTAGAATAGTGGAAACTCCAAACCAGGACAAAAAAAGCGTGTGCCACTGGAAAGCATAATCATAGCAACTGTCTACTTTAAATAAGTTTCATGTCTCTGGCAGGCAAACTTAAAACACCATTCCTTTAATATGCTAAACATGAAAACCACCAAACATCAAAAATCGTGTGAGTGTAGTGAGTACATGAATATTAAAATAGTAAAATCTCTACAGCAAAGCAACATGTAGTCCATATTTGCATAAGCAGTTGTGCTACTGCAGCACCCAGATAATATGCCTATGTTATTCGCCTGATTAGCAAAGCCAGCAGAGTGAAGCAGCTCCATCAAATATTCTACTGCGAGTCAGTTAAAATGCAACAGACAGTAAGATTTTTGAAATTACAGAAACCCTGGTGTGTAATAGAAGTTCACTGGCCTGACACGAAACAACCCAACTGCATTAATTGACCTCACGGAGCTGCAGCTTCTGTCACTCCTACAATTCACACAGGAAAATGCTAAACATAAACTTATGGAACATATTCCCCTCTCTATAGTATATCGCCCACCACATGTACAGTGTGACACCTCGTGTCCTTGTACCATATGTGTCAGTATGCACTCTGAATGCACTGACAATATGTCACTCCATTACTAAAACAAATACCTACAAACTGATTTTAATTTGTGTTTGCTAGGCTCAAGAATTAAAACCAAACACCATTAAATACAATAAACACTGCAGTTTCTCTAATCTCACATATAAATCCTCTTGTTGATTTCTCTCCAGTGACCATACCTACAGCACTGGCTGTCCTGTCAAACATGCCATCTCCCGCGACATGTGTCAGTGCTGGAATATAATCCGTAACGCGCTGTAGTGCACGAGTTACATAATCCGAGAGATTAAATGATGTCTCTCAGGGCGAGTCTGGAGACAGAGAGAGGCAGAGAGAAACTGTATGTGGATATGAATGTCCTCGAGTAAACTTGAGCATACCTACTGGAATTTCACTGATAAATAAGGCGTCGCTAAAAAAATCTTTTTTAGTTGGTAACCATTGACTTCACAGACTGAAATGACACCTGTCACTGGCTGTGTGTGGCTAACTAGCTAACAAACAATAACTCTCTAAATTGAAGAACTCCGTCTCATGCTGTGTTTTTAATGTGTCTGGCTGACTTCACTACTATTTTACTACTGTAGGTAGTTAGCCAGGCATGCTAACCTCACAGGTTTGAGCAAACAGATCTGATTCAACCAATCAGAAGAAGTTGGGAGAGGAAGAATTTTTAAATGTTTGTACTTCAATCATCGTACTTTTGGACATGTTTACAAGGCTTTTTGCCAAGAACTTACAGTACATCCACACATACGTCTGACGTCTGATGATATCACTCTATGAAATCCCACAACAGGATGAAGTACAGTTTTATATGACAGAGGATGTAGTACGTTCCAATTAAAATGTAGATATGTGCATCCAAATACCCCAAAACTCAAAGAAAAGAAGCCAAATTTGATATGTACTACTCAGAAGGCTTTTTGATGACATGTTTTTTATGAATAACCCAAAACGGTAGAATTCACAGAGGGATGTAGGGGTATTCTTGGAAATTTCACTTATTTCAATGGATTTTGGTGACCAAAACCAAAATATAAGCTTCTTGGGGTTCAAATAACAGCAACCAAAAACTGCTTTTTATTGTTTTCTGTTGTAAAATGGGTCTCCTTACATGTTTGGTCATGTTTTGTCGGCTCATTCAGTGTTGTCCAGCATGTGTGCAGTTCATAACAAGGTCATTAAATGTCAGTAATTCACTTACAACAATCTAATAAGGTGGAACCAGATTTTCAAAGGTCGTTGAATTCCCATGTCAGATGAGTCATGCGGGCTAGGGATTAAAAAAGGCTTTGTGTCCGTCTCTGTCAGCAACAAACACAGACTCACACACATACAGAAAAGATACACATACACTCACATAACGTTGTGAAGCTGCAGGCGGTGGTAGAGTTTGCAAAAGCAATTTTGAAAGCATACGTTTCGCTGCTTCAAATCCTTGCAATTGGCTTCATGACAACCTGGGAAAGGGGTTTCTCCACCCCGAACTGCCAAAAGGGTGTCTTTGAGGAAACTACTTAACCCCAAGCTGATTTATTAACGCTGCTCAGTGGCCAATATTAAAACAAAACTGTGGAAATATCAGGCAGCTACCCAAAGTGAAATGACATGAACTTTAAATAAGGTGTTGCTGGAAACAGAATATTCAGATTTGGTAAATGCCACAGCTAATTGGGTTTAAAAAAGCAGCTCCCTAATCACAAATACAACGCACTTACATTCTACAATTAGATCTAATTACTGTGCAACACTTCTTAATGATCTAAGAATAGCGATCAACACAGGAACACTTGGGTTTCACAATCAGAAGTTATTTTTAGGACTCTTTCCAGCACTGATTAGCTAGCACCACACTGGATGCCAGCAGCAGGTGTTATCATTGCCAAATGCTACTGCTAGGCTAATGATTTTAACATGGATTTTTTCACCCTGACAGGCCCATGTGGGCACAGCAAACTCAAATCTCCGAACAATAACAACCAATCTAGAGCAACTGAGATGTGTGAAAAAAAAATTCTCTTGCATTGTGGAAAGTGCAAGAAGAGCAATTTAAAAACACAATTACAGTTGAGGATTTGGCAGTAAATAAGGTGAAGTAACACAAAGCACGATGGGAACAAAACCATCACACGGGGAGATGGAGAAGGTGGATCACAATGATGGCAGACAATGTGAAAGAGAAGACATTAACTGACATGTATTTGATACTCCAAATTGACTGTGGTTGGAAATGCTCTTGGTACTCTTGGTGTTATAATGAAACCGCAAAAGTGTCTCTGCTGACAAGACCTCCAAGATGTCAGCAATCTATTATGGCACGTTCAAAGACGCTTGATCAAACTCCTGACAGAAAGAATAAGAGTAATACAACTAATAAAAAGAATGAAAACATAAATATATACTAAACCTGAGCAAGTGTTCTCTGAGCTGAGCCAACTAGAAAGATCTCCCATTGCCAAGTCTTATCAAAGGTTTGTCATTTTATTAACGTTTCCTATGTGATGGTAGGGATTGTTCCAAGTATTAGTCAAACCATCAGGTGTAACCAAGGAAACAAAGTGATGGCCAGTGAAAAAACTGATTACAAAGCACATGAAAATATAAATGAATTCTTTATCCCTTACATATAATCTTTTTATGGGAGTTCTGTCCCTTTGCTATCATCTTCGTCCCTTTGTCCTTTTTTTTTTTTTTGATGATTTTACCCAACCTAGCGAGACGAGGACAGGATAACTCAACCCAAAGTAGGGTACCTTTGAAAATACTGCGAAAAGGGTTGCAGCGTGCAGGTGCCTGGTGGCCTGGCAGCAGCCTCTAGATACACAAACTGGGGCTAACATTTATAAACATGTGCAATCTCAACACCTTAGACTTCATTCTTCACTATCACATTTGGAAATGAAGGCCTTTTTTTTCAATGCAGCCCCACAGGTACAGATATCCCTGTTGGTCTCCCTTTTAACGTGTGGGACTCATCTCACTCATTGTGTTGGTGTCCATTATTGTTAATACTCGACCCCCTGCTGTTATTTTTCTTTATTTTCCTTCAGCCTCCTGTAAACCATCAAATTTCTTCCATCCTGAAGATTTCTTTCTTTCTTTCTTTCTTTCTTTCTTTCTTTCTTTCTTTCTTTCTTTCTTTCTTTCTTTCTCCTTCATTTTAGAGGCCTCAAGCTACTATTTCCTGAGTCAGGTGCTCGTTTTATTTTTAAGGACATGGTTCATCTTATTTTCCTCTTTAAGCAGCTTTTGAGCATTTTGACTTGAAGTTCATCACGTTTCTCTTTCATCTAGGAGACACTGACATACAACTCTTCGTTCAGCTGATTTTTGTCGTCTTTGAGCCCCCAAACATCTTGTTGTAGTTCCACCTACAGTTCAAACTTGTTTTCCAAATCACTGCAGTTCAAGACATGCTCCTTTGTCTTATCCTATTCTTTCCAGGAGGACTTTGTTGATGTCCTTCATTTTTGATGTCTAACATTTTTTAAATTGAATTTTATTGTAAAGGTCAGTCTTCTGTGGAATCCTTTGACAGGGCCATATCACTGGTCTGTTCCTGAAAATACTTTTTGTCTTTGAGGATGGCATTATTGTCCACAAGGGACTCATTGAACATTTCATCATTTCTATTGAGCATCTGGATGTCCTGGAGGAGGGAGTTGTTGATTTGGCGGAGGGACTCAAGGGTGACAGTCTGCTCTTGGCTACTCAATTTCACTGCCAAAAAAAAACTCTTATTAAAAAATGCTGTGCATCTTTCTTTTGTGCTCTCTATACTAAGAAAGGATTACTGTATTTATATATCTAAAGAATAGGAAGACATAATCCCAGTTCATATGACAAATATTCCCCAGTGTTCCTCCACTTTTTCTCTCTTTCTTTGCTCAGTCCTCTCCTCATCCTTCACACCACCCTGATAGCAGCCTCCATTTTCCTCGCTCAGTCTCTACACCTTCATCATCTTTACTGGTGCTACCCTGTCTCCATCACATCTTCCTGTTCACTCTCTGCTACAAGGACACATACCCCTATAAACATGAAGAACTGTATACTTCAAGCACCTTAAAATTGTATGTCACTCATAGTATATAATAAAAACTGGTATGTCTTGATATGTTGATGACATGTTGATTTAAATGCCTGTCTGAGAAACTGCCCCATTTTCACTTGTAAATCATGTCAAGTGTCTCTTATCCAGACAAAATCCAGATGAGTTTTAAGACATGTTCGCTTACAGTTAGTAACATGTGAGTGAGTGAGGCACAAAATCTAGAAAACTGGATGAATCTAAGAGGTCTGAACGCACTTTTTGAAATAGGCAGCTCCTAAATTTACAATTCTAAGAAAGTTTGTCAAATGTATCATTATTTGGACGTGTATGATTGTAAATATACACAATAAAAATACATACAAATAAATACATGCCTTCCAGTTTTACCAAGATGTACAAAAACATCCACAGCAGAAGAATGTATGAGACATTAGACAATGTAATGTTGCTCAGTGTTGAGTGGGAGTCCAGTGAGGGTCCAGTCGGGGAAATTTGAATCGCTTTTGACTGTCCTTTCATGGGTGGCTTAAGTATGTTTATTATCTCATGTAGCAGAAGCCCTGAGAAGTGCACATGTGAAGGTTATTGATGAAAGAGGGGGATGGGCTGACCATAACCTTAAACTGTACTTACTGTAAAGGTAGTCACATCCCTGAAGCAAAACAATGGCATAGGTGACTTGTGGATGGTGAAACACACACACACAGGTCAATGAGCTAACTCAATGAAATAGGATGGGAAGATAAAATAGCGCTTTGAATTAGATTATCTCTTTGACTCTAAGCCAGGGCACCAACATAATAACAGATAGTGTATAAAGCTCTGAGTGATCAGAGATTATTGCAGCAGTCATCCAGACATAGTGATACACCTTAGTGTTACTTTGACGATGGGAGCAGGTGTACCAACACAGAAACAAAGGCTGTGCCCTAAATACTGTGTCCTCCCCTTTTTAAACTGTATTACCTTGATGGTGTTATAAGGGAACAGATATGCTTATTGAAACCACACAGCGATCTAAAACACAAAGAGAAGGAGACCATGAGAAATAAAGAGAGAGGGGGGCGAGATCATAATAACACAGCTGTCTTTGTCCTCGTCACACACACAAACAAACACAGCGCAGCCTCACGGATCGATCAATAAAAGCTGAAAAGTGGTGCACTGTGGTGAGTGAGGTCATCACCGGTCTGTCCTTCAACCCCTTGACAAACAAGGACATCTGAGTGCACTTTATTTGGCAACGGGCCACATCACACAACCCACACACACACACACACAAGCCTTTATTCCCAAAAGAACCATTATTCAGCCCAGTTGGAGTGCCTCACATATTCCACCTATAAACTATTACTGGTAAAATATAAATAATTCCAGTTATGCTGAGTTTCCCTATAGAATTCACACACACACACACACACGCACACACACACACACACATATATATGTGTGTCCTTATATGTATATGTCCTTGAGTGATATGTACATAACTAAACACTGACCATTGTACAGCAGGAAAGTGCAGGGCTTTATATTGAGTCCTATTATCAGTTTTCAACCTAAGCTCCATGCAGAAGAGTGCAAGGTCACTGTGGACGAGCAGTTTTTTTATCAGTTTGTTGTAAATCTTATCCTTCCAAGCCAATAATCTAGAAGCAGAGTGGAACATAGATAATACGTAAATAATTAATAGAGTGCTTAATAATTTAAATAGTAAAATAGTGTAAAAATGAGTTTTTTTCCCCTCTGCCATTGATCACTTCTCACTTCTCTGCTCTTTATTTTCAACTCCAACCCCAACTTATTTTCTTGATAAATCATTCATAGAGTTCCCATTTTCCCTAAAACAGCATTTTTCTTTTCACTTAATGAGACTAAAACGCCTGAGTACTAAGAGGTCCTGTGAAATCTGGTTTAGTTTTTTTAATTCACTTGCTTTGTTGGAGCAAAAAAAAGGGTAATGCAAATTCCCTAAAATACATACTTTAACACTTCAAATGGAGTTTCATGGCGTGTCTTACATTCCTAGATATATCTTATTAGCGACACATTTCTCATTTATAACTGGCAACAAGATATTATAATGACAGCATCATTACTGTTGATTTTCTTCAGATTTATTCAATAATCAAGCAGGGAGATAGCCATCACTCAATTTTCCTCAAGGAAACACAGTGCCATACAACCACAATACATGCTGCACTTGTTCAGCTGTGGGTTATAAATATGTGGATAAAGAGAGTAACAGGTTCAGGTCAATTCTCTGGAGGGATCTATAGTCACTCTGCGTGATGTAGGAAATCTAACTGAGGTAAATAAACAATAAAAGTGGGAAAATCACAAAAAGTGTTGACATTTACTGTGGGCCATCTAAATTCCAACAGTATGTTGACTCCCTGCTTTTAGAAGACTGCAACAGCACTTTGGAAGATAATCCACCCACTAGAAACTTTACCCAAAATGACTAAAGGACAACTAAAATGACACTCAAACATAGATTTTAAAAACTCAAAATCAACATGCATTATTATGAATGTCAGTGAATAAAGACTTGTCTAGTACTTGATTTTAATAATAAACATAAAACTTCAAAACTTTGTTCTGGAATTTAGTATATAGAAATGTACCGATGCCAACTGTCTTGTTGTATTTCGGTTACAAAAAGCTTTCTTGCCATTCTATTTTTTTTTCCTTTCTATCAAAACTAAACTATCCCTTTAAGCCATCTAGAAACACCAAATGTCTCCATCAAACACCACGGTTGGCAAAATTAGCATTCCTTTTATGACTCAATTAAGCTTCATTATGTTCAGCAGGAACAAACAGTAGTGCGGAGATGAGAGGATTGTCAAGCTCGCTGGAGACTCGTCGCCATCTTCATGTCTTTGCTGCTACCCCGAAGACCATTTATTTAGCTGAGATTGTCTGGAAAGGAGGTCTTAGTTAGACACAACCAGTTTCATGAGAGGCGCTGATAATAAAGCGTGCACTGTAGTATGTCTCTCATCTTCTACACACACACACACACACACACAGTCCTCTGCAGAGCGCTGACAAGTTTATTTTTACACTGTAAAATCTCTTGTTCGGTATGTTTCTTGGTTAGACAGAAATCTGAGGGATCTGTATCATGGTCGTTGGTTTACTTTTAGGTCTTTAGGGTAAAAGAAATTGCTAGTGGATTTTTTAAAGAAATACCAATGTATGTCATTGCGGCATATCAATGGGCGCAAACCAAAATGCTGCTGGACGCAGTTGGAACAACAATCAGAGCAACAAAACATGTCACATAGACTGTTTGAAGTATGGCAAACACATCTTTTCTTATCAAAGCTTTAACCATCCAGTTTTCAGATTTGAAAGTTCAACATCTGCCATTTTGGTTGTTTACAAAAATGCCATGATGGCGCTCCTCTGCTTAGTCTTTATTTAAATCTTAGATAGGCAGTTGTGATTTCCCAGGCCGGGTCAATCTGTCTGAACAGGAGGGAGACCAGATGCATGAACTGTGTGTAAGTGTGTAATATTTGTGATCGTTGCACATGAGGCACACACTATAAAATCTTCATGAATCTAACTGTGTAAAAGTGAACTCCCGTACTCAATGTTTATTTTCTGGAAAGGATGTTTAGCCCAGCGTGTCCCGAAGAGTGTTAAAAAAGCTGTGACAGAAAACAGAGACTTAACTGCGTCACTGCTACGATTCCCGGCATTGCTCTTAGATTAACATCAAAGGAACCAAAACGGATGGGTTTATTCACATGGTCACACATTTATAAAATCATGCATTACCACACACGCGCATACAGAAGCAAACAACTGAAGTGTTTATTAATCTTTCCAGATTTGACAAAAAAAGCTTTCCACCAACATGTTTCACTTTACAATGCCAAATCCTTCGATGTCCACTGTTTGTACAACAGCTAAGCAGCAACAAGCTACAAAGCACCACATCACTGATCAAGCCATTATCTACTTGGCTACCGCCCAACAGAAGCTTGATGCTTGTTAACTCAGGATGCAAACCCCGCTCTGTGGTGTCAAAGTCCTGCACTTTGTACAGCCATCATAGTCACTACAGTGTAAATGGGAAAACAGAGATATCAGAGATACATCCAGCTGCACTTTTCTTCCCTTCTGTTTGTATGCCCTAAACGGGCTTTCATCTAACTTTGTCCAAGTGCAAGTCATGAAAGATCACTTTAGATCATTCCCCAGGCACTCAGACTCTTCTACAGCCTTCGTCCACAGCACTGGAAAGCTCAGAGTATATAAAAACATTGCCTAGATCAATCAAATGCTCCCTTTCTGGCTTTAACAAGAAAACCCCATTTTGTAGACACATTGGTTTTGACAGAGACTGTGGGCCACAGAAGGTATTTGAATACACTATATGTGAGGTCTTCAACTCCTACTGGAACCAAAATGACTGTGTTAGATGGAGATGAATGGGGCGAGGTGATAGATAGCTGAATGGAAAGAAAAACACACACAGCACTTAGACAAACACACACACATGGATGGCTGCCGGGCATCACACATGAGTACATAAACATAAACTGACTGCGCACACAGTCTCATTCTCGCACGGTGTCACCAAATATTTTCTCTCTCTCTCTCTCTCGCTCTGAAACACACAAAACGACACTAAAAAAAAAAAAAAAAAAATACACATTCCTGCTGTATCTCTCGGTCCACCTGCCTCCATCCTGGAGTAATGCCCTTTGGACAAACAGTCAGCAGGGACCATGGCAGAGGTGGAATGAAGTGGAGGAAGGCTGGATATAAACAACCAGATTAAGAAGACAATCTGCACCATAAATCTGCAATATTATCTGCTGCTGGTGGCAGGAAGGGGAAGCCTTGTGAGCTGGGCTGGCACTGAGAGAGCCTGTGACGTTTATGTTCTCATCTCCGCCCGTAGCCTCAACTTAGGATAAAAGCCTATCATTTAGGCTTTATAATCAATCTTCAGAATAGCAATACACTTAGCTTAATAATGTCCTTCTGAGGTAGGCGGAGAGGGAGAAAATAATCAGCGTGGAAGCCCTTTGCCGCAGAATGAAAACTCAGCACGCCTCTTGTGATGTCACTTTAAGATAAACGGAGAAAAAAAATCGATTTGAAAGTTATTTGCCTCGTTGTGCGCGGCTACTGAGGTGTATTGTTTGGCCTGATTGGAAAATCCATCACACATCAATATGTACAGGCAGCCGTTTCTTCATACATGTTGCATACAGTAGGTCTGTGCAGAGAATGCTGCGTCTTCTGTGTATCTAGTTTACCGATGCACAAACTGAAGGTTGTGTCTCAACACCTGCGTGGTTTAGAAAACTGTGACGCCGAGTGATTCATGCAAAGCTGAGGCGGTTACCTCTGAAAAAGAAAAGGAGCACCTGATGTGGAGTGGAGGGGAAGTAAAAGGGAAAAATTAAAGAAAAAAAAAAAGAAAAAAACATTGGTTGAGAAGAATGTAATTAGCCCAAGCTCGGAGATTCATTTGAGCCGGGCAATTACCCCTCTAATCATCAGGTAGTAGGAGAGAAGGGAGGAAGAGAGATCGCAGGAAGAAAAGAAACAGCAAGAGAAGTATAATCATCAGTGTATGTGTGCTGGAAAACACAGCAAGAAGATCAAATATGAAATCACATTTCCGCCCGCCGCCCCCCCAGAAAAAGTCAAGACACGTAGTTTTATGATAATCGAACACCTAAAAACAAACATTTCACTGCAGCGTTGGGCTGCATTAAACACAAGATGTGGACTTAAACAGTGACAGGCATGGAAACACGCCGAAAAACCAGCCACAATTCATCACCGCAACTAGAAAACAATTACGGAAGAGGCCGCGAGTCGTTAATGGCTGAAATTGAGGTCTTGATCTCTCTCAGTTGGACTGCTGTCTGTCTAAACCACCACAGACTGAAATGAGGAATGGACGCCTCTGTTTTTTTGTTTTTTTAACTTAGCAGGCTGCTGTAGATACTCAGTCTAGCTAGTTCACTCCTTAGATGTACAAGAGATTAAGTAGGTACTGGAGGTTGCAATTCATGCAATACAGCTACAGCCAGCGAAGGTAGCACGCAGCAACAAAACATTTCACTGCTCCCTGAAAATGCATTCACATAATATTCCTTTGTATATATATTTTGTGAAATAATCACTTCTAACAAGTAATGATACTCCACCAAGCGATACTTTTAGTGCAATAAATTGATGTTTAAACGCTCCAGATGCAGACTGAGTTGGCTACTACTTTAGCTGAAAGAATGCCATCTTAAATGTTAGCCGGAGAAAGTCTGGAGGATTGGGGGGGGGTCGTTTATCAGGATAAACACAGACAAGCTTAGTGTTTATTTCCTTTCTTCTGCTATTTGGTGTACAGCTTGTTTGGAGTTTCACACACAAACATTTGTTATTTGAAAATGTAGAAAAGGGGCTTAAGACTAATTAAATCAGTTAATTTGTACGGTAATATCCCCCCTGATGGTGTCTAGACACTGGTGGTGGTGGTTGTGGTTGTGGTGGTGGTGTTTGAAGAGCAATGGCTGAAAATATGGATGGATGTGATGAGGACCAGGACTTGACTCACGGACATCGGTTTTGATGTGATGTAAACAGGAGGTGAACAAGGGTTGCATCGAACCATCGATACTGAAATGACAGCTGACAGCAGCGAGATGATTGGCTCACACAGGTTGTGGCAAAATCTGATTGGTTTGACTCAAAGAGAGAACACCCACTGGAAGCAAAGATTCTTCTGGTTTTGTGTCTTCTTATAATTTCTGATAGATAGTAGTGTCTTGTAATCCCATGTTGGATAAATGGGATAAATGTTTGGCATGACACAAAAAAATACGGGTAAGAATGTTCTTTTTTTTACGTGAATCAATCCTGATGTGCGAGATCTGTCATATAAATCAATGTTTTAAAATGAGTGTTGCCCCAAGTGAGCGTGAAGTGACATCTGTGCTTCTAATTACTATTTTTAATTGAACAGCGTGCATCGTCTTTTTTTTTTCCAATTCATTATCCAAACACATCATCATCTATATTGCCACTGTAATTTCTGGTCCTTATCGCTCAAATTATTTGTTTGTTTAGCCAGCTAATCCAAACGTGAAACTAGCACCGCGTTGTTACCCCAAATGAATAATCTCCGATAAATAGCCCAATAGCTGTTCTGACTGACAAATGGCTCCAAAGCATAGAAAAGAGAGACAGAGAGGCTTGGATAATGGCATCTAATGGGCTGTTCTTGAAAGGCAGCCAGTGCCTGGAAGATCTGCTCCCTGATTACTGACATTAACCAAAGAGTTCAATTTTCCCTTGTGACTCTCAGCCTGACAATATCTGTCCTCCTCTCCATTGCTCTTGCTCTTTTTCCCCTCTGTCAATGCGGTGATTTTTTTCATTCATTCATTGTTCTCTCTGTTGGCATTTTTAGAATGAAATTACTATCATGCTATACTACATGGGCCAAGAGTTACCAAATATAATCCACACACAGAGATCTCAAACCTTCTGTCCTGCACAAACAAACATATTTGCAAACACAGGCTTCAGTGTCTGGAGACTGTAAAAACAAAAAAACGGTGGAGGAGATCAGGCTGTAGATGTCTGAGTGGCCTGAGTCATTACTGCCTCTGAAAACATGTTCTGTAGCCCTGCATAGCTTCCAAAGCTGTAATCCCAAACAAACACAGCAGCCCTGTGAGTGAAAAACGAGGAACTTTCTCATAAACACGCAGACACTCTCAACAGAGTTGGCAACCGGGTAGACTACATAACGCCATTTAAGGCTGCAGGGTTTCCTGGATCAGATGGCAAAAACACTTAAAGCTTTTAGAAGCCGGGCTACATGAAGTGACCACTGTAGCATATTTACAGGCTTAAGTAGAAGCTTGTTTCATTCAGTGCAGTATTCAGGCACCTGTCAGCCAATACAAAGAGATACACAAGCAGTTTACTTGTTGCTTTGTTGGTGAATAATCACTCTAAGTGGTGCTGCTTGGCTGATCAATGCCTCTTCTGTAGTGGGTAGAATCAGATTGCTCTCTGGCACATTCAGAAGTAAGAAGTAACACATTTTGAATCGACCGAAAACCCGTCGTCTGAACAGCGACTGTCCAATCGCAGCTTAGCAACCGTAACTAGGCATGGCAGGTTGTGGCGAGCTGTGGATTTCCCCACACGCTGAAGCACTACTGTGATCACGTTTGGTGGGCGGTGTCTTTTTCTTTTTCTTTTCTTTTTTTCAGCCTTTCTAACACCAAAAGTAAAAGTATGTGTTTGACTGTTCTTACATAATATGCAAACATTAGCATGTCTGGCTATCTAGAATGACACAGCGTTACATCCAAGGCAGGGTTAGCATATTTTATTTTTTACCCATCTTATCAATGCACTGTTTTGTCTTTTTAATCTGTTTTACCAGTTTACCACTTCTGCTATATTGACACTCATCTGTGAAGCACTTTGATCTGCACTTACCTAAATGAAATTAAGATTGATTGATTGATTGATTGATTGATTGATTAATTGATTGATTAATATAATTAGCTAGACTAAATTATTTTGTGGTTACGTTAAAAAAAGCCCCGCTCATGACAGTCTTCTATCCCGTGGTCTCAAGCTAAGCAGCCGAACAGGGCTATGTTAGATACATCTTTCCTTATCATGCTAATATATTTTCTGATCATCGTTCTTATAGCACTATGGCTAACCCGCTCTACATTGCAATTCTAGAACAATGGTGTTTCTTCTATCCGTGTCTTCTACAAAGATCATTAATTGGTGGTTACAGCTAAATAAATCTTTCAATAAAAATTTTGTCTGGCAAAACCAGCGTCAGCTGGCTAGAATCAATCTGCTTGTCCACCTCTGTCTGTAAATCTGCTGTTAGCTGCGTATGCGCTGTGTGAGAACGGAAAGTTTGACAGGCGTAGCGACAGTAGCTAAGGGGGGTGCGGCTTAGCAAATTGTCAATTGTCGAAAGAGAAGATCATGTGATCGAAAAAAGCGATAACACGACGACCAGCACCAAAACCCACATGAAACACACAAACAATGGCCTCTACAGACCTTTCTTTGCAGCCTGTCTTCCATTTCTCTTAACTCCCTTTCCATACAAACGCACACTCTCACACAAACACTCCTCTCTCCCATCCCTCCATCCCTCCCTCTGTGAAGAGGGCTATCTCTCCCTCCATCTGCGTGTGTGAGGGGTTGTACTGGTGTGTCAGTAATGACAATGTCCCAGTGTTCCTCTCTGCCAATTAGCCCGGCCGTAATTACACAGACACATATGGAGCTGTCAATCACCCAGCTCCTCCACACAGGAACTCACCCACCCAGCAGAGAGAGCGAGAGAGACTGAGAGACAGCGGCACAGAGAAGAGAGAGAACGAGAGTTTCCAACAGCTAGCTCTATACCACTCCAAACGACCACACGCTGTGCCAATAAGTAGCATGAGGAGAGTTTCGTTCAATTACTCTAACTGTGCGGCAATCCCACAGTTCACAGGAAAATGCCATGAAACCGCATTAGTGGCGCTTTGGCAACCTATTTTTGTGTTCTGAGCTTCGTTTGTGGTGCAGTTACAATTTCCTATTTACTGAGTTAACATAATGTGTGCCGATGCATTCTCCAGACTGTAACCGGAGCGGTTGTTGATTTGACTGGTGCAAAGAGTAGAAGTAGTATTCTTCAGTGTTAGTTATTAAAAAATGCATTTGTTTGAAATGAGCCACACTGTTGTGATATGTGAGATGTTCCTTCATTATAATGAACATGGGAACTGTAGCACATACACTGTACTCACTCGAGCAACAAATGTGTATTAATACATATAAAAAATAGTGTCTGACAAATGCACTGTTTTTAAAACTTAAAACAATAAGACACATGGACAAATGTTGTTTTTTTGATGGGATTTTATCTTTTTTTGACTTCCACTCAATCCCAGAGGAGAACAAATGGTACCAGTTTGAATTTGACATAGACAAAAATTCAATTGAATGTACACTGTTGTTATTTTAATCTTGATCTTGAGTTAAGCCTTTTCCTTAACATCCCAATCTGTTGAATGTAGACTACAGCAACTGTTTATTGACAAAACATCAGACTTTGCTCAGTTTTTTTAGTTATAGGCTTAACAATAGTGCATGAAAGCATTACATTACATTTAATTTGTGCAGGTTTAAATTTGTTTTTCTCTCCTAATGAAATGAAATTAAGTGCATTTTAAAGAAATCGTTTAAAATTAAGGCAAAGAGAGAGTGTGTAGAGCATTGACAGTAGAAAGAATGGACGCTGTATCCGTGACATCACCGCAGGTTTGTAAAGAGCCATTTCGAGGCTCCAAATGTCATGTTGGCAGTAATGCCTCTTCTGCCTCCCAGCTAATCAAAAAATTGGCAAAGACGTGGAACATCGGACCTGAGGTGGGCTGAATGACACCTGGATGCCCAAATAAGCTATCTATAACAGCACCCACCTGTCAATCAAAGCAACCATGCTTTTATTTATGCAAAATTTTAAGCCTGAATGCTGAGTTATAAAACAAATTATAACAAATTCATCCTCAGTACAGTTGTCATAAATGGGGAAATTAGCTATAGAGGCCAAAACTGTTTTTTGTAGCAGGCTGCAAACATGTTTATTTCTGCTTAACATGGGGACTTATGGAGACTGACTCTTGTAGCCAGCCTCATGTGGACGATTGAGGAACTGCAGTTTTTGACACTTCTACATTGGCTTAACTTCACAGCCATGGAAGTTGCCACTTGTGTAGAGAAGATACAGAAATTGGTGGTTTTAAGTTATGGGATATTTAACCACAAACACACAACTGGCCGTACACAAATGATTGAAATACAAACATTATCTTTGTCATTTAGCCAGATGGGACTTAAACATTTTGTAGTTTTACAAGGTCCCGTGGGACCTAAAGACAAAAATGTGTCCTTTGACTCTAAACAAGTCATCACAGGGGAAAATGAATTGAATAATGAAAGATGCTGATTGCATGTTTCAGATCAATACAGAAACATCTTTAACAAATGATACTTGAATCTATATTACTCACTCATGCAGTGGCATTAATTAATTCTTGCTTTCAAGTTTGTAAATAAATGCATTCGAGTCTCAGTTAATAGAGGGCCTGATTTCCCCAGAGCATCTCCGGCAGAAACAAACAAATGAAAGTTTCATAATAAAGAAGATAACATGCATGGCACTCGAGTTATTCGTCACGCTCTCAAGGTCTGTGAGTTGATGCGTGCCCATAATTTCTATCCATTAGAGTGGCAGTTATCTGGTAATGACGATGAGTCCGACACTTGAATCAACACATGAGAGAAAGCGCAAGTGAATGCATACAAGTGTGACAAGGTGTGTTTGACTTATTCAGTTATCTGTAAACCTCAGGAATAAATATGGTAATAATGATAATAATCATAGAAAGAACATGAACAACTTTTATTCAAATTGCACTTTTATAATAGAGTTACAAAGTGCTTTGCAAGACAAGCAACAATGGATAACGTGAAAAAAAAAAATCAGATAGGAGTAGGTCCAGGATGAGGTCCATGGATGTGGGAGAATCGGTGGAGCAGAGGGAGGAAATCCAGAAATTAGAGAAGAGGTGAAGGAAAGGAGGGAGGAATGAGGAGGAGAAGGAAAGGGTCCAGAGCCGGAGCAGCAGAAAGACTTACCTCTGGGACGTCTTCTTGTACTTGCGCCTGACAGAGAAAACAAACATGAGGACAGTGAGGCATCGATTGAAATGGTACGCTTTCAATCTGTGTTGGATTCATTTTTCTACTTAATATG
This sequence comes from Miichthys miiuy, assembly GCA_036365135.1. Classification (NCBI taxonomy): domain Eukaryota; kingdom Metazoa; phylum Chordata; class Actinopteri; family Sciaenidae; genus Miichthys; species Miichthys miiuy. The sequence continues at coordinate 8,374,656 of CM071617.1, read as the reverse complement.
GAGGTAGAAATAAATAGAATAGAAAGGACATTGGGCCTCTTGCAAGAACCACTTTAGTGATTTAAGAGAATTCGTTGTGTTCACTAAAATGTTCTCATTCTTATAATTTCCTCTTGCGCATGAATGAAATTCACTACTTGTCGGACGAGTCGAGCACAGAATCTCTTCTTGTCTTCATGAATTTGGAGTTAAGACATGATAGTGAAATAAAGTGAGCTAAAATAAATGCATAACTAATACTAAAACTTCTCATCATCATCATGGTTTGCCAACATACTGAGATGTTTGAGGAGTTAACATTTTTAGGATTTCATTAGCATATTGAAGCAAAGTCACGTACACAGTTCAGCAGTTTGAAAACATTCTCTGCCTCCTCCAGCTGCCTCAGGGTCTTCACGCAGGTTGCAGTCCAGTGTCACACTGTGTTGCACTTGACAATGTAACATCACCTGCTGTAAAATATTCTCTTGATTCACCTCCCTCACATCCCTGTGAATGTCTCCCATTTAAGTCATGAACAAATTTGCTTTTTAAAGACATTTTTTTTTAAACTAACTAACTTCATGTCAAATCATTCACTCTTCGTTACAGGCACAATACAGCGTTTTCAGTCTGATATTTTCTAATTGTTTTAGGTCCTCCAATACAATGAATGAATTTGTTATTTTCTGTTTGCAGGTTTTCAACAGCACTGCAGTGTAAACGTCTTCTTTTCGCTCTTCGGTAACAGTTTTTTTTGTGCATCCACAGACTGGAGCAGGTAGCCTTCGTGGGTGTTGATTATGCAAATGTTCAAATTTCATAAACACACACTTCTGCACAGGTGGCCTTCAATGAGCGACACATTTGCCAAATCTGACTTGGTACAACAAACGTTACATAAAAAAGTATGAATACACGAAAATGTTCTTGCATGAGAACCAATGTGCTTCCAACAAGATACACTATGCCAAAAAAATAACAATAAATAACCAGTAAAATACTACAAATGTGCAGATTTATAGTAATCATATGGTCCTTTCATAGCAGTGGTTGTTTACATCACTCATTTCGTTCACACTGTAAATCTCATAAGAATGCAAATGCTTACAATCACTTATGCAGATGAGGGATTTAAGAGAAGTGTAATGATATGCAAACACACACACACACACACACACACACCACTCCACCTCCTGACATCCCACCTACTTAACTGCTACACACACACATATACACACTGGGTATCTACATTGAAACACACCTACTATCACTTACCCTAACATTTGGCCTAAAACACACCCACACCTCCATGAAGAGATAACAGCGTGACTCTAAAAGCTCAAATTCATACACACACACACACACACACACGACACACACTTAAGGCACTTGTAACGGCGAAGTGGAGGAGAGGATGGACCCACTGCCGTACGACTACAGACGTGCATTTAAATTCCAGTCATGCAGAATTCACAGCACTTAGCTTGAATTGTTTCTTAGTCGTTTTCTGTATCGGTCTTTCCTCGAGCTCAATGTAAAAGTGCAAGCTAAGGAAGTTAGTCTCTGTAAAGAAATGTTAAGAGCTCCCTCAAGATTAGTAGGAAATAAATGATTAAATCAATCACTCGGGGTCCATCAAGCAATTAAGATTTAAAGGACATGAAGAGTTTTAAGAGGAGCACATGGAAAATTAAAGCACATAAGAGGCAGATACATAAGAGAGAGAAACAAGTGTGGATATTTCCAACTCTGCTGACCTCTCTTATCCTCTGTTCCACCTTTTGCCCCTCCCCCGCATCACTGAGCTTGCTTTACATCTAAATGTATGTGTCAACAACACGGAGCTTCTTCTAATTAGAAGGCTTTAATGCAATGTCCTCGGCATAATGAGGATGTGGGTTGAAAGGGGTCATGGAAATTCCAGGAATTACTGTAATTATAAAGGTTATTACGCATAACGCACTGATGTGAACGTACATTTTTAGTGTCTTCTCAGATAGATGTCTGGATGGCTAACAGCAGCTTGTTTTTCTTGGGTTACTTTTCAAAAAAAACAAAAAACAGACCGTGTCATGAAGCGGTCATCCGGCCACCTTGATCCTCTTTGGGCCAAAGTGAAGTTGCCCTTCCCTCAAGGGAGCTCTCTGTGATGAACTGTTGATCAAGTGATTAAATAAATCATTGATTTCCATTAATCAGTGAGTGACAGAGAGGTCGGGTTTGTCGCAGTGATCTAATTTATCAATGGAAATCCATTGGAATCCATTCACAGATGCAAAAACATAAAGGGGCCATTTGTCAGAGGGAAGTAATAAAACACACCACGCCGTTCATGTCTTCATCGGCGGTTGCCACCAGGCTTTAGACTGCGTCACTGAAGGTTGAGCAGAGGGAAAACTGTCCAAAGCAAATGCGCTTTCTGTCTATCCATGGATGATTGGTGTACTCTGTGGAGTACACTGTGCCAGAGAGTGCTGTGATAGCCATCCAGCACACACACACACACAGATCATACAGCTGCCAAACAAATCTCCTAGGATAAGCTGGCAGCACATACAGTAAATGTCACCAAGCCGCCACATACACTCCCGGACACACCATCCAATCTATATCATCCACACGAGCACACGCGCAGTCAACCTTTTACAATCACACACACACACACACACACACACACACACACACACACACACACATACACACATATGCTGCATACTGTCGATCCCTCCCTATTAAACGTACACTGTGTGAAGCGTCAACATCTGTGGGGGCTGCCTGTCAGTTGGAGCTCCCTCTCTTTAGACGGAGGCTCTTTGTGAGATTAAAGGCTAATGTGATCTCTGACACGCAACAGGAGCCCCCAGAGCACCCAGCAGACCGCTGCGTCGTGGCCGTGATGGGGGGAAAAAAAGTCCCGGGCCCCCGTTACTTTCATCTGACTCACTATCCATCAGATATCCAAAAAGACAGATGGTTACGATAGGGAATTTATGACAGTGACCAATTGGAAGAGACAATGAAGCCATCCGAGGAAACTAAATGTGGCAGAGGATGACGGTGAGGGGACCCACATATTGGGTTTCTGACACAGGGGAAAGAGAGAAACAATGACTAATCATGGAACAATGGAGATACCATGACATGAAAATAACTAAAAATAAATCAGAGCGATATGAGACGAGAGGAGAGGAAGGGTGATGGATGAACTGCAGTACCATGGGCGGTTCGTTCACTCAGTCATCGTCTGTGGCGCAGGAGCAAACTGCAGTTCACTCAGACCTCCAGCAGAAACATTAGAGCAGATTCTTTCTTTTCTTTTTTTTTTTTCTAAACGCAAACCTCCTAACAACACTGCCATCTTCCCCCCCTGCTGAGTAAGATGAGAACTGAAAATGGATAATTCCCGCTTCAACTTGCAAACACAGTGTGCTGGGCTTTCTGCTCAGGGCGAAAGGTCATGGAGGTGTTGATTGGTTGGTAGATAGAGGAGAAAGTAATACTGTAGTAGTCAAGGTTTTAAAAATGAACCTTCGCAAAGAAACTGCAAAGAATGAGGAATGTGAGGCTTTTGTATTATTTAAAGAGAAATATTGAAAAATATAGAGGCAAAGGACAAAATATTTGAGCATAGAAAGAAGAATTCAGCCTCGATATCTCAGATGAAAATATGCACATTTGAGTCAGGATCGTCTTGTTGGATCACAGTTCTCACATCGACAACAGGTGTGTACTGAATGTCAGATGACACATGCAAGAAGAAAGTGCATCTGGCATGAGGAGACCACCAAAACAACATCATGTTTTTGTCTCTTTTTACAAAAAAAGACTTAAATAAACCCGTAAGAAGGGTGCAAGCTCTGATGTACTTTCCTTTTCTTTCTTGATGATAAATAAACCATACAAAATAGTTCAAAGGAAGAGCTGTTTGGTTTGAGTAATTCCAGTCTCTTTCTCTGTCTCTCTCTCTTTCCTTCTTTGTTTGTGTTATGGTTTTTTTGGTTTTAGCTCTACTTTTATTAATCTATCCATGGTTCTTTCTCTCACTCTTGCAAACTGACAAACACACACCCACAAATGTATGCACATGTTGTAAACAAAATCGATGCGAGGTGAAAAAAGCCAGGCTTTTATTATGACACTCAAGCTCTTTCCTGTATCCTTCCTGCATGTTGTTTTTAACCAGAATAATCTGTAAATTAAGCTATTACAGCTAAATTATTACGGATAATTTCACGTGTAAATATTAAAAGCTTAACTCACGCGGAGGCACACACACACAGCATTGCTTCACACACACTTGTTGAAAACAGAAAAAAAAAAAGTGGATATACTCACAGTCCCCGGAGCCTGAGCCAAATCTTTTCAATCTGTTCCGGCTGAAGGTACTTCAGGGCCGTACTTTCAAACTCCTCGATCTCTTTGGTGGGAGACTCCATGTCAGAAGCTCAGAGAGTTCCGGATGTGCCAACAAGAGATAAAAAAAAAAAAAAAAAGTTTAATCCCTCTCAAGTGTGAGCGTTGAGGAAGATGCAACACTGAGCAGAGAGATGTTGCGATGTGATGGAACCCAGGCAGTGACCAGAGGTTTCCTCTTACTTCATTCACATTTGCACCCACAGCTGAGACAAGCCGGACGTCATCCTTCCCTTTTCCTCTCTTTTCTCCCTTGTTTATGTGAGAAGAGTGTGTGTGACTGAAACTCAATAACACTCAGTGCAGCGCTCAAGCAGCTGTGACAAGTCGTGAAACAGCCCAACTGTACCTCTTTCCTTCCTCCCTCTCTTGCCTCTCTCTCTCTCTTTCTCTCTCTCTCCCTCTCTCTCATTCGTTCACTGCTCTCCTGTGTGAGCACAGGGGTCCTGGAGCCGTGCCATGCTCTCCCAGCAACAACGGGATGCAGACGGCAGGGCAGCTCAATCTGGGATTAACGCTCGCTGCCGAGCTCTCCACACAAGAGGGAGGGAGGAGAAACACCGCCAGTCAAAGAGAGGGAGGAGTCTGGCTGATAATGAGAAACCATGTTCTGTTTCATCCACTGGAAAACCAGAAGAGTGAGGGAGGAAAAGGAGTGGGGGAGAGACCTTTAGGAGAAGACATGACGAAGATGTGAGTGGCCCGCATTGCTGCAAGAGCACATCTGATAAAAGAAAAAAAAAAAACTCAAATTGGACCTTTTCCAATGAGACACAGCCTTACACACACGTGCTTATTTCATCGGGAACATAAAGGTAAATGTCATCAAGCAAACACAGATTTCACACAGAAGTGATGAACACATTTCGCTGCAAATGCGCAAATCTTTAGATGTGTAATGCATTCATCGGAAAATGTAGATAATATATTTGATGTGCAACATGTTTAAATGTCATGCCAAAGAGGATTAAATAGCGTGCAGACAGTGCATTGACACTGATTTGACTGAGATTACTCTGATCCATTGATAGCATTCAGGACCGTCCCGTAGTCAGCCCCCTCCTGCAGAAGTAAGACATGAAATGCCTCTTTCTTTTCTCTCCAACATAAACACACAACACACTGCAGCATAAAATAAATAAATAAATAAAAAAAAACAGTGTTGTCCTCTGTGTTTTTATTGGCAAAAATGCCCTTTCCACTTCATTTGGTCAAATAATGAGGGAGCTATCAGGTCAGTTTCAAATTTAAGGCGGTTTTATGACACCTGCAGCCATCACAACGCACCGATCCCTGCATATATTACACTCTACCTGCGTCAGTAATTGCATACTGACTACAGAAGGTGTGGAGTACTCTGGTTTCTGCCTTCTTTCACAGTATATAATGTTCAGATTTTAAGTTTCCTCTGTCTGATTACTAGCGCAAAGCAAGTACAGCACTTTAAATTACAGTAACCTTTGTGTTGATTGCTGTAATAAACCATTACCTGTACAAACAACTTTTCAATCCTGCTGATTTCTACTCCTCACCTCTCCTTCACGACCTCCAAAACCACCGAACGTCTAGTAAAAACCCATGAGAACGTACAACTGTCTTCTCATTTTCTGCAAGTCCAACACCTGCAAGGATGACTCAGCCCAGATCCCCCTTTCTTCGAACCCCCTACCATACTCTTAGGTTTTTCAATTACTTGATGCAGGATGCAGGGATAATGCTAGGGCACCACCTCAAAGAGGCTCCTGCTTTCATCTGCTGAGATGGGTCCTACGCGAGCAGGGAGAAGAGAGGTCTGTCTAAGTGCCATGAAGCCTGCGGATGTTCTCTTCAAAGACACACTTATCTATGTCTCTTTCTCCTTCTGTCTTTGGCTTTCCCGTTTCTTTCTCTTCCTTCTGCCTTTCTTTCCAATCCAATTGCTGTGTTTTTCTCCTTTTTGGACGGGTCAACATGAGGGGAAACCACGATAGTAACTTTACATTTCACTGCTTACTGTTCACAGGTTTACACCCCAGGGACCTGCCGTACCATGTCATCTCTATGTGCAAGTGTGACACTGAACAAGGTTGAGCCTAGTGAGAAAGGTTGTGTCAAAAACACTGCAAGGGCAAGGAAGGTCAGTGTAAGCAGCATCGCACTCAGAAGCGAGTGAAAGGAAAGCTACACAGTGAGTGTTGACTGAAGATGCTTTCCATGTGCACTGTGGCCACAGGAGTTAATCATGGTTGTTCTAGTCGATGTTTGAAACCCCACCAAAGCACTCCACTTCTTAAACACTCCAGGTGAGGTTTGAAGTCACGTGGACGGACCAAAACAGCGCCACGACCGGGATGGAGACGTGCCCAGTGAGGATTTGGCTTTACGTCTGCACAATGAAAAACAACAGGTTATCATTTTTCTTTTTGAAAGCTTGCACCTTAGCCAAATACGTTGTAAGATTTGAAAAATGTCAGTATCCTCAGTACACCTGTCACAAACGGGGAATTTAGCTAGAGGCCAAAACAGTTTTTTGTACCAGGCTGTAAACATGTTTATTTCTGCTGTGAAGTTGGACATTGACTTGTTCTGTAGCCATTTCCCAGCCACAGAGGTTGACGCCTGCTTCAGATGTGGTCAAATGACATTCTGACAACTTTCATTAAAAGACTTTTCATGATCACGAAATGATAAGCTCTCATATTCCTAAAGCGTTAAAGAGAAAATATTTCTAGCACTCCTACTCACGAGGAAAAAAAATGTTCTCTGGTCCATTAAATAGCAGAATCAAGAATGCGGCCTTGTTGAGAGAGATGTGGCCCTGAGCGTTTGCACCCAAGGAATCTCAGAGAATACTTTAATTACATTGCCAACTGATGAATGAAACACCTTCCTGAAGAAAACACAATTGTGGCAATGTGGCTTATTTGGACCACTGGATGGTGAGAGGGAAAATACAAAAGTGTTGAGTATGTGATGAAATATTAGAAATACACAGGAGTCTTTTGCTTGTTGTTCATTTCTGAATTACACGTCACTGTTGCCAAGGAATCTGCAAAATCGGGAGTAATTAGTAGTCTGAGGGACAAATTCAGATACAGAGTACAAAATTCGTAACATAGTCACACATTGAAACGGAGTTCAAAAGAAGAAAGGCAAATATAGCAGAATGTGAATAAAAGGTTTGCCTCTGGGGGGCTACACCACAATAACATGTGTCTGAATGACTGATTAAAGAACAGGATAGATTTTACACATGTAGCCAACATTTTATTTAATTTCAAGATTGATGAACCAACACAAGAGCTAAAACTGATTGTGTCCCTTTATATAACGATGATCAAAATATGTCTCTGATTAATTACTATCACAATAACTGCTCACAAAAAAGACCTAATGAATCAAGTCTTGGGAAAATGAATTATTCGTATGACTATGACAGAGGGACTTGGCTGGAAATTACACTCCGCTAAGGTATTCTTGTCACTGTGCTCAAGCTCACACATCGAAATCAAGACATTAACAGCCCCGGCCATTTGGAGGTACATGAAAAATTCAAATCTCATTTAAATTTCCAGGCAAGTCGATAAGGATATCTATGCATCAAAATAGCAATCGCCTTTGCAGTAATGACCATAGTTCAGTGAAGACCATCTATCACAAAATAAGATTTCCCATCTATACTCCATCTCTCTTTTTGTATTGGATGTAGTGGAGATTGAAGGATGGGTGGGAGAAATTGAGGGCACTCGGCCTTAAAGCTACATTTATTTGCAGAGTGGTGGAGGTGGAAAATACCCCAGAGAAGACATTAACTATTACCTCATTTCCAAGAGAGATTCCTGTAGGTCAAAGGTGATGCATACAATAGCTGAACTGAGGACTGAGGTGAGGGGGGGAAGCAATCAGCACTCTAGCATTTGGGCAGCTAACACAAGGATAGCCTTTCTCTTACACAACTGTAGCTATAAAGGTCCAAACTGTTACAACAGCATGAAGTGAGGAAGAAACCATTCAGCCTGTACAATATTTATATTCACTTAACTGTGACATTAAGGTGTAAAGAGACATTTAGCCACACTAGTTGCATGACTCTATAGACAATGGCGATTTAAACATCCCAACAACTATTGGATGGACTTTCACGTACTTCATAGATTGGCACAAAACTTTGTAGGCTGATCGTCTGACAGCTCATCTCTCACCACCCAGAGCCTCAAAATTAGCTTTTTTCTCATTGTCCCAGTTCTTTTTTTTCATTCTACATAATAGATATTGTTTAATAACTTTGTTTCAACTCACCTCAAATTACTTTATCGAATCACTTTTCATCCTTTTCCCTAATGGTTGGTCCAGAATTTGTAGCTAGTCACTTTTCAGAAATAAAGTTGCTCGGAGGGTCTGAAGAGCCAGTAAACTGGCGAGAAAGTCATCAAATTTACAAATGTTATCAGTGACTAAATGCTCAACTGTCTCTGCTTCTAGTACCAGGTAGATTATAGTAGGCTGTAATGATTCTATGGTTCCAGGACGGGTTTGGCTGAGGGCATTTGTGTAAGCCATTGTAAGGCAACCATGTAGTCTAAATACAGACTGGATAACCCAAACAAGACACTGAAAGCAGCTTAAAAGTAAAATTAGCTCTGGCATTGGGTGTTGCATTTTATTGGAATTGGCAGTACAAAAGGGGTTATTTTAGCCATTGTCAGTACGTTTATAGATTATATCTACAGGAATAAATAAAGTTGTGTTTAAAGATATCATATGATTTAGCTTTAGTTTTAACTCTACTTGAAAAGGGTTTGATAACACAGATGGAGTTTTTCTGTAATGTCTTCAAAAGCCATTCAAAAGCCAGCGTTTGTGGATACAACTCCTCATGCCTATCTGCTTAAATCTCTTCTAACTTGTGTCTCTAGAGAATTATGGCCACCATAAAATAGTCCACAAAAGATGGTGATTGTCTTCCTCAGAGTTCACTTCAGGGTCAAGGCTCAGAAAACACAACACTTACTGTAACTCACACATCTCAAAGTGACAAAAACCACAAAAGAAAATGTATGCTGCACAGACAAGACAAATCTGTTGACCCTTTAACTGGCCAAAGCTTGTAACTGCTCTGATCTCATTACTATAACCCGACAATAAGATGTGTGCAAAGCCTATAAAGTGGAGACTATGACTCACATCATGAGTGAGCAGTTCGTAATTTACGTTTTTTTTCTGTTGGCAAAGTGAATACACTGTTACTGAGTGAGGTCAGGAGTTATGAGGTAAAGGTGAAGGCATTTTTAACCTATTTGTGAATGCAGCCAAAGAAATGTGTCCACTAGCACAGCAGCTGTCAATGCAAACATACACTAACTAACTATTCTTCTGGAAAAAAATAAAAATAAATATAAATATAAGAATATTTCACAATAGTTTGTCTTTATCTCATAGGACTTACCACATTAATTTTATTTCTAAAATGAAATGTTTCTATTCCATATACCAGTCTACTTAATATTACATATACATACATATTTGATTAAAACAAGGTGGACAAAAACCCCTATGAGTTTCTATTGATCAGTACTTCAACCCAATAACCCCAAAAGTTTAAAATTTAAATTTTATTAAACAAAGGTTGCAGGCTGTACACAGAGGGAATAAACATATTGATCAAAGCAAAGGCTGGAAACTTTTATATTACCTCAAACAACATTATACTGTATGCATAGCTAATCTACAATAACATAAGTTCATGCTTTGGGCAAACTCTGCAAAACTCTGAGCTTAAATTAACTTTAATTAATATGTTATTAGTGGTTTGGCACAGTTACAGTTTTTATTTTTTCCTGAAAAAACTGCCCCCTCTTATTCAGTACACAGAAAAGTGTCTAAAACTCTAAGAAATATGTGGCGTCATGTGGGAGACAGTAGTCATACAGCTCTTTAACATCATAACTGTGAGGTCACGCCTCAATCATTCTGATAAATAGCTTTGCCATTTGCCCATGTGCTTCCAGTCACACTGGCCAGTGGAGGCTCATTATCCAGCTAGTGAGGCTAGTGATGGAGGTTGTTGCTGCACAGCAGATGTCAGTGGGGGTCTGTGAACCTGCGGCTGCAGCCAAAGGACGGGTCAGCCTCCAAAACTGTGGGCTGCCGCGGAGGAGACAGTCGCCTTAATCAACTGCAAAGTTCACAGAAGCACACAGCATCCAATTAACAAGCAGATAAATCACACAGCTGTCCACGGAGGAGCTTCAGTTTCAGCTCCATGCATGCATGATTGTGATGATTCTGTTAGCCTGTTAGCCTTGCTGTCACTGTTTTTGTGGACATGTGCTGAGTGAGTACTCAATTTTAATTTTTTTCTTAAATGTTTTGTCCTCCAAATGCGCCAATCACTGAAAATTAGCAACACATACAACACATACAAATTCTTTCTCACTAGTCACTAATTGGGCAGCCTCTAGTCACCTTTGTAAGCTTGCAACACGCATCGCCATTAACAGTTGAACAACTGCAGAAGACGACGAGATGATGTCATTTAAAAGAGCATCAGCCAAACCTTAAACATAAACTCTGTGATGGGAATAGACCTTTTTCACAGCAGCCGTTTTGATATGAAATAGTAGGGTTAACGCAGGTGTCTTCAATGATACTAATTAGGGTTCTGTTCCATTTAGTGCAGCAGAGCCAACGTGCACCACAGCACAGCAGCACCCTGACTCTGTTTGACCTGAATGGAACAGCAACTTAATTAGTATCATTGGTAACACCTGTGTTTGCCTGCTATTTCATGTCAAAATGGCTGCTGTCAAAAAAAAAAAAACATGGCATTACTTTTGTTTCATGTATTAATGTGATGAACTTTGCAGTCTCCTCCTCGCTCCACACGGATCCGATGCTTTCGACACAATTCTTACTCACTAAATCTGTTGTTTTTGTCATATATTGATACACTTTTTTTTTCTACCTCACCCAAGAGAAAAAAGTTGTTTTTCCTTTTATATTTCTTTTATATTTTTTTGTAGGAAATATAAAGCTGTTTTGAAAAATGTCACTTCAACAGGCGACACATTATAGATATGTTTAATACGTTTCATCTGCCTCAAGCCAGCACTAAGAGCTGTGACACTATTTCCAATTACTCAGTAATTCTGTTTTACCATTTTACCAAATTGTCATCAAATTAAATAAATCTGCTGGTTTCTATTCTCATGTGTGTAATTAGTTTCTAATAGAAAGGTAATTTTAACTAATGAGTATAACGTATCTTTTGGCCAAAACCTTTCACTTCCCCTTCTCTTGGGACAGGAATGGAAATAACTCTAATAGCTTTTTGTGTTGGACCCCTGTTGTGACAGGTTTGGCTGTCACAGCGGAGTTGCAGTTTTAAAGGAAAACGAAAAATCAATCGATCAATTACGCTAGCTGAAACGGATGAGAGTGCTGATGGAAATGACGGCGAAGATAGTGCAATAAAATCACATGCTGATATCCAAATGAGAACAGTAAAACTCTTCGTGTGGTTCATCAGCAGGCAGAATGGAGATCATCTAAGAAAACATTGTTAAACCACCTGATGGAAAGATGAAGGGGAAGTCAGGCACTGTGAATTAGTCCTATCACACACAGTGAGGTGATCGGCACACAAATTATATTAAGACAACCGTAAAACAATAGAATAGTCGCCCTGCGTAAACAACATAAGTAGGCTACAAGTGGAAAATTGTGAGTGATTGTGGTCTTTGGGGTAAATAATGAACAAAAAAATCACCTCCTATCTAGAAACCCTACATAGCCCATTCAATAGGTAGGACGTGCTTTAAAATGCGTAAGGCAACCCTAATGAGCAGAAAACAACAGCATGACACCAGCCGCACAGATGAATCACCGTGTGTTTATTCACTAATGGCTGCATATTGTTTTCTGTCCCTCACTGTGTGACTAAGCACACACTCGACTGTCTTGTAGAGGCAGCTGTAATGCTAAAACAACTTCAGCAGCTGCTATGTATCTGAAGTATTAGACAGCCATTCAGCTGATCGGAAAATTTATAGAAAAAATATAAAGAGGTAATCAAGGAGCTTTGTAAACTGATGGATGACTGGAAAACTGCAACCAGCTGAGCGCGTTCAACTCGTCTTTAGAATACTTGAAGGGAAATGGACTGTGAAGTTTAATCAAAATGGCGGAGTGCTTTAAAAACACAATCAAATCTTTCTCCGTATTCACCCCGAGCTCATCAGACTTTTACCTCCATTCTAATCCAGTGTATGACGGTCAATAGCAGCTGTCCTTTAACTCCCTCAATCCCATCCTGCCTACTACAGATCACGTGATCCCTCTCCATTCTCCAATAAAATCTAATTATCATTGCCTGGTGGATAAGAGCCATCCCCGGCCTCGGAGGTGACACTATGGTTACATCATTTTATGGATTACTGCTAGTTCCGCGGTCATTTAATCACCTTGTTCCATAATCTAACCATTTGTCATTCAGTTGTAGATCCCCGCTACTCCCTGTGGATTTGCCCTCTATTAACCACTGTTGGTGTCCGAAGACTTCCCCTGACCTTAGTGGGACTTCCTAGACATAGACATGAGTAAGAAGATGGCTGTCTGTTGAGGAGTGTGAGTCATGTGCAATGGATGGAACAAAACAAAGCTGTGGATCAAGCTCTTAGAGGCCACATTTGCTAGTAAATCACCAAATCCACCTTGTCGAGTCACCACTTCACCAGTCAAATGACTTTACTAAACAAGAACTTAGAAGGAAGGGTATTTTTTTAAGCATACATTTATTTAAACTGTTAGAGCTACTGAAATTAATCATTCCCTTTCCAGTAGACATTTATGCAAATTATTCAGCCTCAGCCAAAGACTTAGCAGCATTTGGTTGGTGCTTGGTTTTTTTTTTTTTCCCCCAGTCTGATTAAAGCTTAGGTTATGTCTTTACTGAAATAAGTCACTGTCTCTATGGACAAATGAACTGTTTCCTCTATGGAAGGTGAGAGTGCTTTTAGGTGTCCTGCGCTGACTATGTTTTTATCTAAAATCGAGGCTCTAGCTTTTAAATGCAGGAACAGGCTGTGTCCAGTCAAGTGGAAAATCACTTTCTCCTTGTCACTAGTCTACTCTGGAATAAAAAGGACCTGAGACTATGACAGAGAACAACAGCACTGTAATTTGAGATAGCATAGAGGAGCACCAGAGAAATAGAAGCATGTATTACTGAAGTGAGAATTATGAAAGCAGAGGAAGAAATTTAGACAAATTGTAAGTGTTTGAAACACAAACCAAAAAGAAAGCAGTCTCTCTAAATCAGCTCGCCGTAACTCCTTGTCTATTTTGCATTCAATCAAAAGCTTGTTCTCACATACTAGCTGCATTTTTAGTATCCTGTGACAAATGCTCACTTCTTGCCACCTGCGGCATTTGTAATGGTCTCCAGAGCCATCAAGGTTAATTGGAATCAGGCATTAAAAGACGTTCAATATTCTAAAGGTGACAACAAATTATGTTAATGGTGGTTTGAAGTCCTTGTTATCAAGGTGGAATCAATCATGCCCATGTCCCTTGAGGTCAGCAGCCATACATAGCAATTAGCAACATATGTGTGTGTGCGTGGGTGTGTATTAAGAATGTGAAATGTCAGACTGAAGCTTATCCTCTCCATAGAAAGGACTAAGAGGATCTACTTCAAATCTTGTCAACTTGATAATCAAAGTCGCATTAATCAAAACTATAAAATGAATACTCAATGCAGACTGATGCCCGATTGTATACGTTGCCTTGTTTCTTCAAACTGGACTTTACTCCATGACTATTAACGTTTTCTTTTTGCTGTAGCAGCATGACAGCGGCAAACCTGATGGCTGTTTTCTCTGTGGCATCTGGTTCATCTGCTGCAGGGAGATCGTCAGCCAGAATCTCTTCAGGACTTCGTGGGTCATTCAGGGGGGGCTTCTGCTCTTTGCCTTTGATCCCCATCCCCGCCGTGATGGCATTCCACAAAGCACTCTGGGACTTTGAGCCTGCAAAAAAAAAAAAAAAGTCTTTGTGGTACAGTCATTTTGTCATGAAATAAGCCTCCATATGTTTTCCAGGTGGTACTTTGCATTGTTTACATTATAGACAAACACAGATTTGTTAACTCTCTCTCACTGACACTGTACAGATGCTTTCAGGATCTCAGTGAAAGGGAGGAAGAGAATTGAGCGCCTTTGTAATGCTGCCCCCGTGTGGGTGTATGCAGTCAATGCCAGTGTATCTTTAAAAATAACACACTTACTACACAGACAAGACAAGTAGTAATAAGAATTTATCATCGTTTTCAGATCCCCGCATCTTCATGAACTCATCAGTTACAGGTTTCAAAGTGTCATTTAAAATATACTCAACAGAAATATGAATATATTTTATTTTTGCTCCCATTTTGCGTTAGTTGAAGCAAAAGATCCAAGACATCTTCTATGCACACAAATGATTTGTTTCTCACAAATTTTGTTCATAAATTTGTTCAAATCCATGTTGATTATCACTTCTCCTTTGCCAAGATGCTGATTAAACAGCATGAGTATGATACAGATGCACTATAATAAAAGGCCACTCTAAAAAAAAAAAAGTGCAGTTTATCATAAAAGAGATTTATTAGGTGCTGAACGATGGCTCACATCGGGCTACAAATACCAAAGTCATGAACAGCTCTACTCTGCCTCTGATTGGTTTACCCTGATATTCCAATACAGGTAATAGCCAATCATAGACGCCACCTGGATAATGCTGGAATGATAATAATTAATAATTAAAGCATTCTTTATCTTTCTCACCTTTCTTTCTAAATCTCCAATAGAAACATTTTCTGATTAAATCTATTGTCAACAAGATGTGTGGGAGGATTACGTTTATTAACAGATTAATTATTTCTGGAAAATCGTCTTCTCAGTTCAGAAACATTCCCCTCCATTTTAATGAGCTGGTCACAAATCTCAGTAGCTAAGGTCTCATTAACTCAGGGTAAAATGACATTTTAATACTTTGATCTGAAAGGTGAAGTTATTTTAAATGAATGGATTTAATGAACTGACTAATAATGAAGCATGTAGTGGGAGTGAACATACACCTACGTGCAAAACTGGCTTGTGGTCTGGTGGAGCTCTCTGCATCTTCATTTGCCACTGGAGAAAGAAAAACAGATGGAAGAGAATCAAGTGATGTGATTATGTACATGCTTATGTTACTGCTAACTACTAAGAAAGCCACGTTTTCCTCCACATGACTTAATATGTGCCTCCTCACACTCTGCCCTCACTGGCTTTATTCATTTCTTTTTATATACACATTTCTATCTCTAGACTTTTTATGTCATTTTGTTTTTTGAAATGAAACAAAAGAGATGGTGAGTCGTGCAGAAAAAAATAAATACATAACACAGACAGATTCAGGAAGGTCATTTACTGTTCAATTAAACCGGAGAACTGCCTTGAAGTGTGATTTAAGTGATGGTGAAAGTACTATAATTGTTGCTGTCACTTCAGAGACTGGTGCCCTGCTGGGATCAGCCCACTAAACACAACATACAATTTGTAGGCTTTACAGAGAACGGCGAAATATACAACAGAAATGTATTAATTTAAATTGATTTAGCGCTGAATGAAAATAGAAACTGAGTGGCATAATGTAGCAATTTGACCTGGCATATTTACAGTATCAGAAGACTGTAGGGTTCCTGTTGCAGCACAATGATGGAATAGTTGTTGAGAGCACAAACGAGTATTAACTATTGTATAATACGACAGTGGCAACAAACCTTGGCTGAATGTTGAGCGCAAAGTGCCTCCAGATGCATTTCCTCTACTGGCCACTAGATGCTGACTCCATACAAGTCAGAGAGGAAGAAAGTTAAAAAAAAAAAAAAAAACTTTCCTCTAACAACCCAGCATCAATAAATGTTTTCCGCAGACAGTTATAAACGATAATGGTTAATTTGTGTCATGGTGGTAATTTAAAAACTCCAATAGACAACATTTGAATATAGACTGTGGAAAAACCGTCTGTGTCTCTCTGCTGCTCCTATCACTGCTAAGCCCCTGCCACCAAATCCACAAATTGAACCGCAGCAGAAGGAGCTCATTTTCCTGCCAAACTTCATCCCTCAGAGGGCACAATCTCCACGGTGCAAGCCTTGCCAAGACCCTGGTCCCGTCTCACCACGACTCATCTTCTCAAAGACGCCCCTCCAGCATTTTGCTGCCCCAGGGCAAAGTTGCCCTGTGAGTCAGAGGCAGCCACACCCCACACACCACCACCACTCTGTCATCACACCTCCGTCACTCATCAGTTCTGGCACTATGACATCGAGCATGAGCCACATGTTTTGTACAATTATTGGAACAACAATCAAATAATGAATAAAGATTTTACAAATAATGAATAAAGATTTTACAGCCTCCCAACTTCAGTTTTATGAGCAAAGCTAGAGTGCATAAGAAGTAGAAGATATTATTCAGGGCGAGCAGAAGTCTTGTGGGAAATTAGCTTCTTTTGAATGTGTTGCTCTTCAATTGAACTACAGGCCACTCAAATACAGTGCACACTTTTAAAATAACTTTGTTATCACACACAGTGGAAAAGTTTCAGTTTATGTATTATTAGCTCTTGGTGATGCATTTGACATGGCTGATCATATTACTAAACAGACAGGCACTACTTTGTCAGTCAGTAAACACCGGAGCATACAAACATGACGTGGAGTTCCCCAAGGCTCTATTCTGGGCCCTCGTCTGTTCAATATCTACATCCTCCCACTAGCACAGATTATGGAAAACACAAAAAATGGTCAAATTATAATTATGCAAATGACAAACATATTTCATGAACAATATCACCAAGTGAGTATGGACCCATGCATTCTATTTACAGAATATCATATTCATAACTATGTTTTCATTAGTGTATAATTACCTGAAGGTAGGAATAATAATTATGTTTTTGTTACCTTAGAATGAGACTTTTATATCTACAGACACACCATGGGTCCTCTTCCACAGTAGCCGTCATGTTTGAACCACTGTGTTTCTACAGTAGCCAAGAATGGACAAACTGAACACAGGCTCTAGATATTCACATTTCACTAATATTATATTTCATGGCCATTGTAGTTTTTCCTTTAGGCAGCAGGGTTGCGATCGCTAGATGAGTAGACTACTAGATGCCACTAAATCTTACACACTGGACCTTTAAGACAACTACAAAATCAGCCCATTATCACATTGACATTATCTTTATATATTTACTCATGTTTCTTTTATATATTTTCCTAATACCTTTCCACTGTAACCCTTATATGATTACAGGAGTTTGATGTTTCCTAATTGGTAACAGAGAGCACCCCCTACCAACCTCTGAGGCACAGATTTTGACCCTCAGCCTGGCCCACAGCAGGGCTAAATCCAGGACTGAGATGAACATCTGCATGTTCAAAGCTTAGTTCCACAACCTGTGGATGGTCAGGCTTATCCCAGAAAGGTCACGTGACATTATTATGGATTTGTCGACCTTGTGAGTGATGCCAACCCTGAGGATCATAAAAACGGAGATCTAATAATCAGAAAATACCTTTCCACCATACCCTGCAGATCTCAGAGAGAACAGAGCTATCTGTGAGCACAATTTCTAAAAGAAAAATTATTTAATTGGCCCAGCTGTCTTCAAATAAAGACTAATTCATTCAATTTTATTCATTCTAGTAATTCTTTATTCCTGAAAATTCAGTGACAAAGTGCTCTAATATTATGTAGCCTATTTCTTGTTTTGTCTTTGCAGTCTGGAGTCTATTGTGTTTTGGAGATGTCACATGGAGATTATATTTTTCCATTTGTGTTTACAAATGAACCTTTACAGGCAGCACAGGAGCAGATAAGAATGACCTTCAGTTAAGCTTGAGGTAGCTGTACAGTCATTTTCCACATCACTTCAGTCTACACTTCTACATTTATTATTTTAGTCTTACAATGAACATCTCATTGCGCTACACTGTGAAGTAAAAGTGTAGTGACACTGTTTCCTCATGATGATGGACAGCTATGCTCTGTTAGGACATGGGCATGCAAGTTATAATGTGAGATATTAAAGATGCATGTGTATATTTGTAGGCCTCATTAAATCTCTCCCACTGGCAGACTATATAGCTTCTTTGTCATCTTCTTGTGATGAATATAAGCAATATTGTTTGATTTAGCCTTGTAACAATAATCCGATTTTCCACAGATCTTACGTGTACAGTACATTAAACCATCAGTAACTGTTGGAGGGTTAGATGCCAAAAGTAAATGTTCCAGGAGGGGAAATATTATATTTCCTGTTGGTCTCTTTTTTATATGCTGCCAATCATCAAATTACAGATGAGTAACTATAAAATGCACCATCCCATCCCACCAATTAACCATCAACATATTATGAAAACCCAAGTCTGCTAAATGTTGGCAGAGGGGAATACACTTTATATTACTAGTGCTGTAAATTTAGATGTTGACACGGTTGTTTTTGAAAATTCACTCATTCATCACTGCTGCTGATGTGCTATTTTCCAAAAAGTATACACATTCTGCACACACACGTTCATTAATATTTGTTGCTCCACTGGAGTGAAAGAGGAAGCTCTGTTCTTCTTTTCACATGGCAAATCATTTTGAATGTTCAACTGACTGTTTTTTTTTCTTTTAACATTCACAGTAGATGAGCTTTATGCAGAAATAACCTACTTGATTTGACTAGAAGAATTATCGCCTGAATTGCAAAACCTGTCAAGTTTAATCAGCTCAGAGTTTAGGGTTCATTCATGGTTTGTTACACGATCCTCCTGGGGCCTTTGTTCAATATTGATTAAGACGAAACCTGTGACAGTTTCCAAAACATTAATTATACAGATTTGTTTGTCTGTAAACTAAAGACAGAAAGATGGTATTGGTTGAATTATGGGAAATGTAGTTTTCAGCAACAAAGAAAAAAATGTTTGAAATGTTGCAACATGTATGTCACCACAAAAAAAAACACACGGTACCGTGGTCTCACCATGGAAACATGTTTAGAAAGCCATGTGCAAATCTGATCTTTACCACTGATTCGATCCTCTTTTTAGCTGCTTTTTCCTCCATGCATACTCAAGTACTAATTACTTTAATGAAAAAATCAATTTCATAATAATAATACATTCACAGCAATCTGTTTAAACTGCAATATTACCATAATCTAAACATGCATTTAATCATTTGGAAAATAAGTGTGTGAGACAAAACAAGAATCACGGTTGTCATACAGTGTGTGTGTCAAAATTCAGTGTTATATGTCATTCCATCATATATCACTCCACAAACTTTACCTTGGTACATTTGATACATTTCACATGCACTCAATCAACAGACTGTTTAATACTGTATCCTTCAATTATATTTTCAATTAAATGACAAATTTAATTGAGTTTTAATTATATGTCACGTTGACTGCGAGGGGATTAAATAAATTACAGCTCAGGTTGGAAAATATGACAAGCTGCAAGCAAAATGCTGCCTCCAGAAGACGGCTCAAAACAAAATTACAAGTTGAGAATGCGAGAACTACCTATGCTTGAAAAATGGAGGAAAGGTCAGTATGGATTTTTTTTTCTTCTTCTCAGATATCTGAGGTGTGATTCTTATAGGAACTGTGTTAACACCTTGTCAACAACTTATGGCAAAAGTCCTTATTATACTTAATTATGTATAATGTGTAATACACATGATCAGCTTTATTTGGGAGGGTTGTTTAGGATTGCTTTTCATACAGGGCGAGACAGTGTTCAGACAGAACAGCCTGAATTCCGCCCTACAGAAGATCTGAAAAGTTCAAATCTGTTTTCTCCACATGAGCTTATAACATCAGCCAAAACATAACAAAGTTAACAAGCCTAATACACGACAAATCACAACAACTGGAACCCAAGCGGAGGCTGCCGGGTACAGTTGAGGCTCAGAGTTTAATCGAGGAGTGAACACAAGGTGTCCAGCCAGGCAATGAGGTACCAGCGCTTAGGAGTCACGCTTCAGAGGAGGTGATTGGCAAAGCGCTGTGCAGACTGAAACCAAGGCCCAGTGAGCAATTGATTGTGATACTTGTAGGTTACCATGACAACTGCCATGCTTGTGGACAGTATGGCTGTGATATAGGTCACATGTGAATGAGGCAGGTTTTCAGAGGTAACAGGATGTGTCCATGCAAGCGGATAATCCAAAGTCTATTCTCCGAGGGCTCATAAAATCTTTTAGGGCTGCTTTTAATGCTTTTAAATAGATATATGGAAATTATTTGAAAGCATTTCTCTTCCTGTTTTTGTGTCCTCGTGTCCTTAAGACTGAAACTTTCCCCTTCTTATCAGTATATTCATATCATCCAGATAGATTCAGGCGCTCTCTGAGAGGTGGATAGTGTGTCTGTCTCATGCTATGGAACAATAACAGCACTGAGCATGTGGCCCACAGTTCAACCTAGGTGAAACTTTACATAATGCACGATGACGGAACTCGCCTGCGCCCAGCAGTGAGCAGGCGCTGATCAGACATGGTGAATTATGGACAAGGTGACAAGGCTGGTTTGTTGGTTTACAGTGATATGAACAAATCCTTTGAATGCATCCGCTTCTAAATGCATTAGACAAGATTAAAGGCAAATATTGTAATTAATATAGTCACAATATACAGTTTATATATCAACTCTTGCACACAGTTATCATAATATTTTAGAAATCATGCAGGAAAGAAATCTTAGTAACCTTACAGTTCTTTTAGATGAAAAAGCCTCTGCAAAATCCACAACACTGACGCAATGTTTTAAATTTTTTTGTCACTTGGGGGCACATATCATCACCACATAATGTTGCTATGGTGAAGGAGTTAGTAAACTCTTGCTTAGTTACACATCCAGCAGATATGGACTAATATTAGTATTTATTAGCAGTTGCGTCTCTGACCACCTTGTGAATGTATGTCAAACATCATTCCTTTTTAGTTTCTGTCTCTGCAGAGAGAGAAATGTGTGGCTCTTTAGCAGCCAAATGCTCCACTATGTTTACCATTTCATCATCTTCTATTCACTGCTGTTTGTAGCTGCAGGTTGCGTGGGTTTATCAGAGCTGCTCACTGTTTACTGGACACAGCTACCTGCTACATCTGAAAATAAGTTTGAGTGAACAGCAGTGAGAGTGAACGGTAAAATGATCCACCAAAACGTTATATAAAGGAGCTGGTTGACAATTCCCACAACTCAAACTACACCTGGCTCATTGTTAAAAAATAACGATTAGTGCAGCTTTAACAAACAAAACTGTGATTAAAAAGCTTCTCTATTTTTCCAGCTCTTCTGCATCCAGAATGGATGAATATTGGAATTCAATATTGAAGCTGACATTTGTAACTGATGGTTGTAACGTACAAGCTTGTTGGATCAGCATGTGTATACTGTCATCTGTAGCAAAACCCCTGCTGTGACAACACTGATCAGGATGCAGCGCGAGTTTTCTACATTTCATGATTTAACTGCATGTTATTAGTAAATCCGTCAGTGGTCTCCAAATATGTTTTCATTTGTAAACAAAGTGAGCTTCATGGTAGAAGTTTCAAGCAAACTTCCCATTTTATTATCAGGACCAAACAAGACTGAGCAACACTAAAACAGCGCAGTTTGTTTATCGTCGCACTTGTGACATTAACATTGCCGCGTGGACGTCAAAGCTGTCAAACAACTTCTCTTAAGCTACCACCAGATTTGAGGACAGCTCCTCTACAGTCTCCAGCACCGAGCATCATCTTCGTCACTCTGTTTCCAACACTGTTTCAACACTCTGCTCCTGAGTTTTCACAAGTGCTGCCACACACTAAAAAAAACAAAAAAAAACAAGGCAAGTGGCACATAAGTTCATCAACACTCTGGTTGTCAAGACAATAGAATGAATTCATGGTGACGTCAGCAGCACACAGCTTTAGTCTGGAGCCCCCTTGTTTCCATGGTGTAGTTGCATTACAGAGGAAAGCATCAACTTCAGTAGAATGGACAAATGTGGCGAGTTGTGCAGAGAGGCTGAAATGTGATGTGTTTAACGATGTCGAAGTCTTTGGTGCCAAACGCCTCATTGCTCTGCCTCACACTCTCTCACACATACACACACACACGCGCGCGCGCGCGTATTCTGCTCCTGTCACACACACTTTCGTGGATCTAGCTCACATGCAAACACACTTAACCTTTCCTTCTGCTCTGCCTACCCTACAACCCTACAAATTCTTACCGATGGTGATGTTAAAGCCGTCAATGCTGAAAGTGGCACTCCGACCCTTCCTAAATCGATGCTTCTTAGAGTCAGCTTCCATTGCCTTGGCACCCTCCGGTCACCCTTGCGCCTTTTAATCTGTTTTAACGCCTCTTGTCAGTTGCAGTGTCTTGTTTCAGTTTCGTTTGGGTAACTCTCCTCCTGGAGAGGAGAAAAAAATGTAGTCCTCCGACTCCCGTTAGTGCTGAGCGCCGGTGGAGAACTGTCAAAGACTCACCACTTCAGACGCCAAGCTGTAGAATTTCTTTGGAGTCCTTTTCCACCTCCTTGTCTTTGTTGTACATATCTTTTCTTTCCCTCTCTCCGTTTCTCACACCTCAACAAGCTCATTTCAAGGAGCTTATGGCTCTTGATTTGTTTTTCGTCTCTCTTTCTCCCTCCACCCCTCCCTCCCAGCTTTCTCTCTTCATCTCTCCTCCCCAAGAGGTACAGTAGGTGTGTGTGGTGGTGGTGGTGGTAGTGGTAGACGGGAGGAGAGGACATCTCTAGAGGTCTTTAAATGAACATGACTCCTCCTACTGTCAAGAATTAATAGCAAAAGCATGAGCTCAGAGTTTGTATGGCGCGGGCCTATTGTAGTTTTTCAAAACACACAGAAATGGACTTTAAAATCATATTCTGCCACACGTGCACTGATGTATGAGCACTGAGAGGGAAGAAGAAGGTAGAAAGAAAAGATAGCGAGAGAGTGATCATGTGTATTGAGTCAAAACTAGTCATTAAATCAATGCCACTGCTTTTCATTCAGCAGGAGTTATTTACACAGGCACAGAAAGATGAAGCCCATTAGCAGTATACATACTGTTATTTTGAAAAGAAAAAATCAAGCCCGACAGTAGCCGGTTATATTTCTAAGAGTGCATAAACTGCCACAGATTTATTTATTTTTTCCTTTTAAATGTCCGTTCATTACTGCAAATGGCACCGGAGCAAGGACACTGCTTTCTTCATTATTTTGAGTGTTGTGCTTATTTCAACTTCCTTTACCCAACACACATCTCCTCACCTACGCACATAAACAGACACACCTGCACCACCCAGATCAACAAAGGATAAAACGCTCACCTTATCAGCACCATTTGACATTTAGCTATGGAATTTTACGTGTTTCTTTCCCCCCACTGATTAGTGTCTGCGAGTGCTCCTTATGAAGGCTTCTCGCCTGTTCTCACACCATCTCTTTAATTCAATGGGTGTGCTTATAACGACACACACGCTCAGATCAGAAGACATAATGTCTTTTAATTGTCATTTCATACTTAATTTATGTGCAAATAACGAGTGCCCTTCTAGCCTGTTTAATTCCCTATTTATATTGCTCACTCCTCTATGATATAACAGGAAAGCAAACCAGACCTCTTTGCCTCGTTACACTTCATGCAGGGTTTAATTTAATTTAACAATGAAAGTATGTTCTCTGTGTTGGTGCTTCTCTTTTCCCACTCTGTGCTTTCCTTGAGCTACT
Source organism: Miichthys miiuy (assembly GCA_036365135.1). NCBI lineage: Eukaryota > Metazoa > Chordata > Actinopteri > Sciaenidae > Miichthys > Miichthys miiuy. The sequence goes on along the minus strand of CM071617.1, from coordinate 8,350,465 downwards.
TCTTTAATAATAGCCATTAAATTCAGCATTTTCTCTACTTATTTGAATTAATATCACATTCATTCATGGTTCTTTTCATTCTTGGTTTATAAATCCGTTTAAAAATCATTTTTCCACTACACAGATACTAGATGATGGACAGCAGCCAGTACAAAAGACAAAAGATGTCCAGCTATATCTCAATTATTTGTGTTTAATTCATTTATTAGTTGTTGTTTTTTTGTTATTTAAAGATGCTATATGTAAGATTCTTACACATTTACTGTATGCATTAATCACTTTTTCTTTGTGCTAATGGGTGAGCAGGTTTCAATATAACTTAAAAAAGTAGCTCTTCCACAAATTCCTTGGTTTCTAATGACAGAAACAACGATGTTTGCGTGCTCTTGCGTTCCTTCTCTCTCCGCCTCCAAACAATGTCAACAGTTCAAACCCAAAGCCAAAACTAATATTGCTGCAAAGCATGTGAAATATTGTGTGATATCGTCATTTTAGTTGGGTAATGTTTGCTTGTTTGCTAATGTGGACAAATTGCTTGTTAGCTAATGTAGCAAAATTACAGTCCTGAGTAGATTACGTCAGCTAATTCATCCAGACTCACGGCTGTTCTAGCTGTTAAATTGGTTGGTTTGCCATTAGCAGTTTACTTTGTCAGCTAGCGCTGGTTTAGCCAAAAGAATAATAACTAACAATTATTTTCTACTAGCCGTGGGCGATGCAAGGCAGGGACCAAGTAGCTGTAACTAAACTAAGCTGCCGTTTGCCAGCTGGCTGTGTCTTGGCTAGTAGTCTGGCGTTGGTTGCTTTGTGGTGTTGGTTGATGGAGTGATTTGCAAACAGATAAACTGTAACAGTAACATTATTCTAAATGTGATTGTATATTCCAGCATTCGGTGCACATTTCAGAGTTCAGTTTCTGTCATATCTGTCCAGGATGACAGTCCATCACACCTACGCAGTGTGAGTCGGAGCAACAGTTCACTTAACAGCCAGAGGTGTTTGGGGAGGGACTGTCATTTCATGTAGCTAATTTGATGATCTGTCTCAGAAGAAGCATGGAGAACTTCAATATTTTCAGGGGCTCCACTGGAGTCTGACTCCAGGGACGATGAACAAGGCTGGGAAAGACTGGACCAGGAGAAGAGCTTGAGATTGGGCATCATAAAGTGATAGACAGCAACAGTTTGTTTTCACAGGATTTATTTTGACTACACCAGAGCGAAGTTTTGGTGAATGGAGTGTGTTTTACATAAGTTCATTTAATTAAGTGCTGATGTCACTGATATCACTACCTGATATCACTAGCAACTGGATTTGTAATGAACCAATAAACCTGGGTTGATTAGTATGAAACAACATTATCCTCCTCCACTTTATAATGCCTAGTCATACTTCTGCAGTTATTTTGGTGAAAGTACCATAAAGATGGTGTCATCAGTGACGCATTAATCTACACAGAGAAAGGTAACATATTACTAGTAATATGTAATGTGTTATATTTTGAAAGTTATTTGCCAACCCTGAATATAATCTAAGTAATATGATAAGAAAGACGGGGGATTTCAAAGAATTAACACGTCTCCACTCTATAAACACCTAATAAATGCTACATGAGGTCTGTGTGGCTACAAATCTCAGTGGTAACGTTCAAAAATCTGCAATCACACTCTGGTGAGTATGAAATGAGTGTGTCATCTCAAATTGTATTTACCAGTTATTAAATAATACTTGCTCTGTCAAACAAAGATAATGTACACACAAATAAGGACATCACAATACGCAGTAATTAATGTGTGGTTTCTAGTTAAGATGTGTGTGAAAAAGGAAATCGATTGCAATCAGTGCATCTGTCCAATTATAGCAAAGCCAGTTGGAGTCACTCAGTACAGTTCCAGCGGACACATTATACACTTGTTAGATAATTACACTCATCTCATTTTGTTTTGCGAGCTACAGTAAGAGCTCTTTATCCTCTCGTTCTCCTGTCACCCTGCTCTCCCCTGCCTCCAATTCACACTGTATGTAGCAATTTGTGAGGATCCTAATTTTGCAACACTCTCGCTGTGCAACATCAAGTGCCCGCCTGTTCCAGGGTAGCTTTTACGTCAACGAGGCCATGTGTGGGAATATTGCAACTTTATTACTCTTTCCCTTCGTCAGCAGAATCGCAGGTAACCATTTGTTTGAAAGGCTCAGACTGGTCACATTGTGTTTTTAAGCTTTTGTTTGCTACATTTAAATATGAATAGCCTGTTGAGGCCACAGTTTTGCCAATATGATTAATGATATCATATTACTGCAGAGTCCTGTCAACAATATTAAATTCATCCATGAATCGTGGGGTCTAAACAAAATCTGTGAAACCTGAGACTTTAATTGAAGAAGTTGAAAGCCATAAAAGGTCAAAATTATCTTTGAGAGTTTATTCCACAGGAGTATGCGTTCAAGTGTCAATATCATGGTCAAAATTTGCTGCAGAACGTTTAAAGCTTCCTGCTAAATGCATTTGGGTTTAGTGATGAGATTATATAATACACTCAACTGAAGGAGTGTGCTTCTGCTTTCATTTTCATGAGGCTTTCGAAGGCTACATGATGTTCTGCAACTTTATATATTACCTTGTAAACCATTGCAGGCTTTTCACAGAACACTGTGTGAAAAGCCTCAGTAGGTACAAATGTAAGGTGGAGGCGTTTGGCAGTTTGCTGGTTTGTCAGTCTCTTTAACACTTTCAGTCAACAGCAGGATTTTTCCATTCATGGACAGTGGAGGATGAATCCTAATGTCTATGGTTGTCACCTGTACACAAGAAATAATATCACAATCTACTCGGAAAAATAAATGGAAACTCCCCAGAGGGTTAAGACTTTCCACTTTGGATACTACAGAAGATATTTGTCTAGCATCACATAAATTGAAAGAAGGTATGAAAGAGTTTGATTTCCATGATGTTTACTATGGATATTCATAGTCCCCGGAGAACTAACCCCATTAGGTAACCCTCTGACTTTTCATAAATGCTACAGTGACTTCAGAGTATCCACAGTTATTGCTGCCACATTTCACATTCATGCTTCCTACAGCATAAGCCCTCTCCATTTTTGACATGTCATCAGCTTTCCTCTGGCACCACCATCAGGCCAAAATCACAACTGAGGATATTCATGTTCCTAGAGGATAAACCCTGCTCATTTTAAAGACCCTATTGCAAACTTCAGCCAACAACCAACCAACCAACCAACACCACCCATCCCCAGATAAACAGTAGGAAATGAATGGATAGACTTCACGACAAGCTTCACATTCGTAGCCACAAGAATATTGTAAGCAGGTCATTTGTTTTCTCCAATGGGGAGCTTTCATAAGGTGTCATGAACATTACAGTCTTGTAAAAAAAAAAAAAGAAAAAAATATAGACCTTTAGTCTCTAGTTTCACAGGAGAAAATGCTATTGGTCAGCTTTAAACAAGAGTTAAAGGTCCAGTGTGTCAGTGTGTGCCATTTCATAGGGACTTCTTTATTTTTCATGTTTGCCACGGTAGTTTCTCAGTCATGCTAGGAAGAAGAAGATAAAGTGAAATGGGTGTAATCAGCAACTACGCCCCTAGATGCCACTAAATCCGACACACTGGTTCTTTAAACAAAACCAATCGTAATAATACACTGGAATCACAAAAGTAGACTATGTACAGACAGTTTTGATAATCAGTTAATCAGTAGCAGGTCTTTGGATCTCTAGATCTTTTGGTGTTCTGCTATTTTTTTATTAAATAAGACTTTAGAAGAATAATTCAATTCAATGATTAATCATGAAAACAAGAATGTAGATGAATCACTTAACAATAATCTTTTTGCAGCCCTCATGTAACAATATAGTTAGCTCAATAGCAGCTAATTAACAGATTTATACATAATACTGTGTTAGCAACTCATTGCATTCAACTAGTTTAATAGCAAGCACAAATCAATCAACAAATCTAAGTCTATTTTTGGATGTAACGTTGTCGGTTAAACGTATTTTAACTGCTATGGAACTGTGTCAGTTTGTTACTACTAGCAACAAAATGTTCACCTCAAACCAACTGTACATGTACAATACAAAATTAAAGTCATTTTATTCATAAATTAATACATTTTGTATCATTATTTTATACATACTAGTTGTTTCAAACAAGGTTACTTTTACAAACGGTGTGTGCTTTCAATTTAAGGTAAATGTAATTAAGTTTCATGCAATTGTTTTTTTTTTCTTTATCTTTAATTTGATGCATTATTTTAATTATAATATATATATATATATATATAAACATGTGGTTTAATGAATGCCTACATCTTTATACCACAATCCCTCTTAATTGCACTGAGCCTATTTAATGAGAAAGGAGTGACTCCGGGCTGCTGATACAGCATGGCAACACAGATACCAAACGTGTCCCAAGAATTTTGAGTACACAATATCTAATCTGATGCATGTTGGCTTTAATGCCAGAGTACATTTCAAAAGGCGCGTGTGGTAAAGACTGCTCTGAGAGATGTACCCTATACCCATACATCTGTTGAGTCCTTGACGAGATCCATTTTCTTCAAGGGTCAATACTCGAACCACGTCACTGTCACTAGGCAACAGGGAGGCCTTTCAGCTATCCATTGCATACATTACACTTAGGATGACAAGGGGTTAATATAGCAAATAGCACTCATTACGCTAGTGTGGTTTTTATAGTATGTATACTCAAGTTATTTTAATGCGATTTCCAGTGTTTCCCTCACCATCTGTGCCGACAGTGCTTGATGGAATAATACAAAAGCGGCTGAACTCATTTACTTTGGATGGGATGTTTGCAAAAGTTGTAACTCCAATGTCAATTTGTCGTAGCATTTTTTTTTTTATTTTTTACTGTTAAAAACTGTTTTTTTTTTTTGTTTTTTTTAACAAACTGATGCTACTGCTGGCTTTGTATGCACAAAAACACACCTGCTGTTCGCTGTATGTTCATTGAGTAACACTCAACCTTTGATCTGGTCATCAAACACCAGGAAAGGCCATCACAGATAGACATTAATTAGTGGTGACGATAAAGGGGAGGGGAACTTAAGGATTAGTAATAGCCTCTTGCACCAAATGAATCCCAGTCCTTTAACAGTTCCATTTGTATTTGTGACGAGTAAAGGTCTATATGATATGTTGACTGTCAGATAAATACAATAGACAATACTAAAATCACTACAGCTAACCAGATTATTATGTAAGTCCTCATTTTATGGATGCTACATTTCACTGTCATTTTATTGTGTAATGTATTCAAACATTACATCGTTCTGGGACTTTTTGACTGTGTAATGTGTCCCAGTAGCACAAAATGATTCAAGACAACAACTACGCAATCAAACAGAAAAACAAGCTCATTAGAGGTCTCCCCTAGACTGTGGAGCGACACACACTTTGTCAGTCCCCACACCACTGTCACCACAGTGACACAGTCATGTAATTAAGACACACAGGGTGCCAGGGAGCTTGCCTTTTCCCCTGCTAAATACTCATTAGAGGCACCTTTAAGGGTAATGTTAGTCGGTGTTGGAAACCTGAGGGAAATGAGCTGACAAAACAGAGAACTACATGAACTGTCATTTGAATCCTGCTGCGCCGAGACCCTGATGAAAACGGAGAAAAAAAAAAAAAAAAGGAGCTATATAGCGCACAAGTTTAGCTAATGATTTTTGCACCAGCATGGTTCCAGATCAAAGAGGCAAAACCGGTTGGGTGAGTGTTAGGTCAGCAGGGCAAACAAATGTAAACCTTTTGATTAGAGCCAGACATCTTACTCACACCAGACATCTTCCTCCCAACAGACCAAAGCAACTAATCAGTATTTTTTTTTTTTTTTTTTGGATGGAGTCAGCAAACTACACCAATTGTGCTCGTTTTACGAAAATGTCGCACATGTAGTAGCGTTTAGAGACGCGGAAGGGTGTGCAAATTATTACAGTGCTTACAGAGGCCAGACAGCTCCAGGCTCCAGAGTCCGACATTTGCCATGAGCGTCGATTGTAAAAACAACGCAACGGTTCAGCGCAGGTGTTTTCAATGATACTAATTAAGGTTCAGTTCAATTTATTGTGGCAGAACCTTTCTGGTGAGCTAACATGCACAAGAGTAGCACCCTGACTCGGTTTGACCTGAATGGAACAGAGCCTTAATTAGTATCATTGATAACACCTGTGTTTATCCTACTATTTCACGTCAAAGTGGCTGCTGTGAAAAAGGTCTGTTCATTAAATCATGTTGGTTTTTGTTGCAGAGAATGGAGAAGTCTGTTGTTGTTCTTTCTGTAGTTAAAATACAAATAAAAGACAGTAATTATACCGCTATATACATCTCTTACAAACAGACTGTATACCATATGAATGATCATATGTGTTCATGATTTTAATGTCCATATGAGACACAAGCATAACACTGATGCCGTAGCTTGCTGAGACAAGATTTGCTGATTCTGAGATTAAAAAGAAAAAAGCTAAAACCAGTAAAACTACCAGCACATGAGCCCAGATCACATTACATTGCTGCTTTAAATATATCTGTAAAATATTCAGTACTGGTGCTTTTCAGTTGGCTATTTCTATAATAACTGTTTGGGACAATATAATACAATATGACAATCGCCGGTGGGCAATGGTGTTTTTAAACTGCAGCTAGTAAAACCTAAGTGTGTCACACCTGAACGTGTCTTTATACACCTGTGCACAAAATGAAACTCAAGAAAAGGAACGCAGTGGAGTAAAAGTTGATGTTAACTCACCTAAACGCACTGTGTGTATCTTTAACGTCTGACAGTTGTGCGTTGAATGCACTTCCTTCCTTGTAAAACATTTTCAAAGTTGATTTTTTCTTAAAAGTTTAAAAAATATCCCGCTAACTAGCAGTCTTTTCTGCCTTTACCGGCACACTGCTGCATTTCTTGGTGCATTACCGCCATCTGTAGATCTGTGGAGACTCATCTTTGCTAAAGACTTAGAGTTTTTCTGGGTCCTTAATTATCTGCCTCCTCTCTTCCTTAACCTGCATCCTTTCCTTGCTCTCTATAGGTCCTCCTCCCCACTGTGAGGCAGAGATGAAAGAATGAGATGTGAAGATGAAGGAACAGATGGAAAACATATTTGCCATATGGGGCACACTTGCTGGATCCAGTGTCATCTTGAATTGATATAAATTACTTATGACATGTGTCACAGCTGCATCACATGCCACTGGGCTTGTAATAGATAGATTGTTCTGTCGTCTCACAGCTTGGTTTTAGTTTTTGGGTCTGATGAAATAATGTGCTTTTGTATTAACATGAAATAAACATTTCCTTACAAACATGAAACCATGAAACCACAAAAGAATAAATGGTGAGAAATTATTGAGTATTTTGTCAATAAAAATTCAACACATTAATGTGACATGAATTTGACAACTGCATTTTACACACTCAAACGATTAGTCAGCACTAGACCAGATTATTGCCATTGATCAACAAACTTCCCACCAGGTTTGTTGTATTATTAAAATTTGAACGCATTAATTATTTCATTGATTTGTCTTTCCTCCATACTCTATTATCTTTTTAGAGTACCATTAAATCTACTGTAGTATCCCTTTACAGAATATATTTCCAGACAATAAGCCAGCTGATGCCTCTTAATTTATTAATGAAATATGCATCGTTGTATATTAGTAGCTACAGTAGCAGCAGCAGTACTATACATTTGTCTGCCATTCCAAAAACACTAATCACTTAATTTTCATGCTTTTTGTTAACATTTTATTGTTTTTGCACGGCTCAAAACGCAGTGGCACATTGTGTGCATGCAGTAAATAAATCCTAAATGTATGTATAGTTATGGAACGGTGCAGTCTCAAACTTTGCTCCACTATTTCTCATCCAGACTTGCTTTCTTTTAAGATATCATTCAGTATGACTAATATACGCTATTAGTGTGACTCTAGCTCCTCGTACGCCACGGGAAACTCTTTGAATGTGACCTAGTTCTTGTGCCAATCTTGCAATCAACTGCAGGGTAATTGCAGCTCTTCAACATCACTATTATAGATTATCTCTATATGAACACCTGATTATGTGTCTGACTCTAAGACAGTTCCCATAAAGCTCCCTGTTACACCGGTCATGTATTCTGGGTAGCTGACGCTGTTCAAAACGATCCATCCGATTTAATTGTGTGGGTGCGTGGTCTCATTTGGTATGGCAGCCATGGTCTAAAGTTATTAGAGGAGATGTCAAACTGTTCTCCACAGCCTCTTAACTACAGAACTATAGAGCGGTAGTTGACACCACTGGGACTGTCTAAGACTGAACATCCAATAGATAAATTGATCGGGAGGTAAGTGTCTGTGTTTTGTTCCTTAGGAGGAAGCAGATGAGCGTACAGTCAGAAGGAGACTCCTCAACACACATGAACATCACTGGGGACCGGGGAGGAAACTCAACGGGTGTCTACACTGTCATACGGTCATGGAAACGCCACAGTACAGATGGTATTTTAGGAGTCAGCCAGGGAGGAGTGTTTTCCTCTGGGACAGATACGCAGGGAGTTGGAACTAGAGGTGACAGCAGTGGGGAGTTGCAGATAAACAGGATGAAGTGAAGGAAACACTGAGTAACACAAAGGATCAAACTGTAAAAAAAATTAATAAGTTTAAGGAATAAAAAAGGTTGTTTTGTTTTTGTTGCATTTGCAACTGCAAAATGTCATTAACATCACCAGCATCTAATTTCTGGCGTGCATTCACCAGACAACTCACGCTGATTAGTTCAAACTTTGTCTATTTCCAATAGCAACAACCTAACGCGTATGAATATGTTAAAAATGAATAGGAGTGCAATTTGGTTTATTTCAGTCTGAAGGGACACCTCAGACATCAAAGAGATGCTTTGGTAGTGGAGATATGTTGCATTGAGGCTGGTCTTCAAAGAGCTCAGCATTCATTCAGTGAATACCTTTTTTTTTTTTTTTCCACCCACAGTAGCATATTCACAGTAATCCTCTGAAGTGACCAGTTGCTCTCTCATCTACAGACCTGAACAGCAGAGATGTGCAGCATAAAGTAACACAGCGTGCTGTATTTTAAAGACAGATTGATTAATGAGGAGAGGAATAGAAAAAGTTGACCTCCATCACCTCTGTTTTTGCTTTCATTAAAAGAGTGCGCACAGTCAAACATGTAACTAAGTATATGAGATACTTTACTTTAAGTATTGAGGTAAACTCACCGCTTTGTTGACCTTCTGTCGCCTTCTTCTTGGAAGTTTGCTTCACTCCGTCCGAGTCCTGTCTGCTCAGCACCTCGGAGAGCGACTGGCGGGAACTCTGACGTCCGGTTTGGATCGAGACGTTGAACCGGGCGCTCTTCTTCCTCGCCCGGTCCGATTCCGGAGCGGACTGGCTCCTCTCCGGGTCATGGTTCTCCGGTTCTGAACCCACTTTAACCAAAGCGTTTCTTGTCCTTGTTAGAGCAGAAGTCACCGAGCCCATTACCACAAAAAAAGGAGGTAAAAGCTTCAGTCGGAATCGGTTAATGTGAGTTTCATTTTTAACTCAACACCTGTTGAAACTTGACTCCATTTTTGTTCTACTCGCCAACTGAAAAAAAAACAAACACACACACACCTCTGTCACTAACAAACCGTTAGCTTCTCATATCATTTTTTAGCGACGTTAACCGACTGAACGACACCGAAAATGAACCGAAAAAAGAGCCGAGTTTAAACGGATCATGCCGGCATGTCTCCCTCGATTTGCGTTTTCCTCCGACAGACACGTCACATGGAGAAAGTTGCTCTTGTCGACAAACACACTGATCTCTCGGGGCAGAACCGGCGAATAAACAAGCGACATTAATTAACCGGCAATTATCCGGGTATTATTAAAAATGAAAAAAAACACATTTAAACTGATTTAAACACGACTAATATAATTTATAATAATAAATAAAATAAAATAAAAAAAACGTAGATTCCCTTTGTTAAAATCACGTTTTAACGTTTCTGAGATAAAGTATCGCGAGATTTGATCAAATAAACGACACATTAAAATGTGATTTAATGAACCTTCTGGCTACTTCTGACAAAACCTTACCCAACCTAAAGCTGCTGTGCAGTTCATCATGGCCCACCGCTGGAGCTAGTTCAGTTGACATTAATCACCGACAGATGGCAGTCTAAGTACAGCAGGCTGTCAGTGAATTCACTGAGTTAATACTGCATTAATACTGTATCTAATAGGAATAAGTGAGTACACTGATTCTAACCAAATATAACAACAAACTGGGCTGCATCATTGATCTCAACATTATGAACAAGTCACCTGTAAAGGGTGATAATTGGGGATATTCGACTTTCAGGGTGAAATTTATGGAAAATGTAAAAAAGTTCATGCTTCAGTGATATTATACCATGAAAGTAGGGCATTTAACTAGAAGCATGCAATGGTAATTTCTTCATCTCAAATGATTTATTGAAACACAATTATTGCAACCTGCTGATGACACTGATGTCTCTGAATACATCCTGTTTGACACTTGTTGTGATTTTTTTGACGTTAATCACCTTGTTAGAGAACAGCATGTTATGCAATGAGTACTGAAACGTTCAACAGTAGGACATCCAAATGTTTAGAGAAGGTCAAATTAAGTTCACCTGTAAATGCAATTAAGGTGCATTCTCAAATTTCACCCGAAAGCCGAATATCCCAAACTTTTTGTGAGCCCAATTTCAAGATCATATTATTGTATTATCATATTTGAGTGTTATTATTGATGCATAAACGTGTAAGGAACATTATAATGCCAGGTGAGGTGGAGTTAATGTAAATTTCTTTATATACTGGGTATCTATCACTATACATCATTATTTAAAAAAGCAAACATTTCATGTTTTACTGGTGAAATCTTCATCTGAAAAGTTACTACAGCTATCAGATATGTATGTATTGAACTAAAAAGTAGAAATAGTGTAGAAGTATCTGAAAACTGTGCTTAAAGTACAGTACTTAAGTAAATGTACACAGAATATTAGATCTTATTATGCAATGAGAGTATTTATATTACATTATGAAAGTGTTTTGTACAAACCTGTGACATATCATCATTTTGTAATGATTTAATTTAAGCTGTTCAAGCTTATTAATATTTACTTAATATAAGTAGTCATTCTTTCAATCATGTCACATGACTTTCAGTATTAGATATAATTATCTTTTCTGAACACTTATCCATGTTGGCAGAAAAGCTGAGTTGAATGTTAAAACTCAAACTGGCAAACAATCTCACTTCAAGGTCCATTTAGCAGCTGTAATTAAGCCTTCACTTGTTTGTTTGTTCTTACCTGATACTTGATAATGCAATTTCTTCATGTTGTTATCATACTTCTGTTAAATCTGTGTGACTTAACTGTTCTCCTTTTGAGTAAGAGTCAGAGTCTGCTGCTTATAGCCTGGTAATTTAACTTAGAATACTGATGGATCCACCAAGTCTAGCCTTTATTATTAAACTATGAACACCAAAAGTTTGATACCGCTCTAATTACACACCCATACAACCTAATGCAGTATAAAACAACAGCTCTACAAAAAATGACTCTTTGTGAAGTTTGTATTGTTGTGCTTTTGTTGACAGTTTGTCAGAAATGTAACTTTTTATGGCCGCAGTTAGTGGTGATGTTGCACTGGATCTGTATTATGCTGTAGAGTTGTTTCTAATACTTCTTCTCTCTTTACAACAGCAGTCGGCGCTGGGAAATCATTTCGAGGACTCTACCAAAGCTCCTGCATGAAAAGGAGCTGTAGATTAGTCCTGAGTCCTTACAACCTTTAGAAAAGAGTTATGGAAACATAATTTACCTCCATGGATTATAAATATCCAGTCCTGACATACTGCTGATCAACTTCATGTGGCTACTGAATCTACTCATTTCCAGTGATAACATGTCTGTTTCTTCTGGTCTTTGGTGTTTTATATTTGCTTTCAAAAACTTCAAAATCATTGCCATCATATTAATACAGCTTGCTTTAGTCTAAAATAAGTTTTTCCTCTTGAAACAGCTGATGCATTTGATGGTTTTACCTCACTGATTTCATTACATGCAAATGTGGATGTTTTTTTTTTACAGTTCATTCATTAGATATAATGATCACCGTTTCCTTTTTCCACACGGAATCATTTTATCTAATGTTATTTCATTACCATAATGAAGTATTACATCTCACTCACAGTACTGAGTTACGGTCTTTATGGTTTATTGCTGCGTACAGGCAATTGTGACATCGTTAGCGTACAGGTTTCCTGGAGTGTGCATGCTGTATTGATCAAAAATACTACTTTGGTTACAAAGAAAGATTTTTGTAGACCTCAATAAAGATTTCTGTGTTGTGCTGATTTCATTATTGTGTCTAAACAAATGTGACAAAAGAAAAGATCTCGGCAGAGGAGAAGGAAGGAAGCAAAATACAGTCTGTGTCAACTAACAGGCTTACTGAATCATCACATATAAAGGCACTTTTAGAAGCTGTTTGTGTGTTGTTGGTTTGTTTGCTTGCTTGTAGCCCCGGTGAATTGTGTTTCTTCATATTGCTTTAGTTGATTGTTTGGCAAAGACAAAGAAATTATTACTCCATGTCATCGTGGTTCTGGGTTGACTCGTTGATCACCTGAACAAGGATGTAGAGGACAGAGAAAGGTGATGAGTTGTGAGTCTGAGCTCAAAGGACCTTCAGAAAATTACTTCATTGATTGAAAATCACTTGAAGTGGATTCTACCTGACCATCCCTAGTCTCAATGGTCTTGATGAGAACCTTCTTGGTTGTTGTGGATTCAATATGAGGTTTGGAATCAATCATTGTTTCTAAGAAGGAAAAATATTGTGTTGTGGCAATATAATAACTTAAACTAACATTCCTCCTGTGATAGCAACATGCACGATGTGATCCTACCTCTCAGGTTTAGAGATGAGAAGCTTGGCAGTGGGGTGGTGATTCTGAAAATGGAGAAAGTATAATGTACAAATTAGTATCTGTATCTTTGTTGAATCTCAGACGGCATGCACGTGCATGTGCATTGTCCGTTACCTGCTCTCCTCTCCTTCCAGCAGCTTCCTGTAGGTGGCAATCTCGATGTCCAGGGCCATCTTAACATTTAGGAGGTCCTGGTACTCCCGGAGGTGACGTGCCATCTCGTCCTTCATGTTGTGAATGTCCTCCTCCAGACGTCCAATGGTGTCCTGGTAACCGCCAGTTTCCAGGGAGAAGTTCTCCTCCACCTCTCTCATCTGGCGCTCCAAGGACTCATTCTGGGACAGCAGCCAAGAGGGAACAAAATGACACTTGGGCAGTGAAAATAACTCGTTTCAAATTAAAATCATGATACAAGGGTGATATGTGAAAATAATCTCTCCCTGGATATTAATCTCTTTGCTGTGTCATTGTTCAAACGCATGCAGTTTATTTGCTGCTCTGTTTGTTTGATACCAGGCTTTTGCATCATCATTTGTCGACTACAGTGTAAGCCTAAAGTTGCATACTTACAGTTCCTTTAAGGGCGTCCACCTCACAAGTAAGCGCCTGAACTTGGCGTCTGTAGTCATTAGCTTCCTGCTTGGCAAGTCTCAAAGCATCATTATTCCTGGCTGCAGCTTCATTGAGGTCAGCAAACTTGCAAATACAGTGACAAACACAGAGAGAGGGAGGAAAGAGTGAATGAAAGATGAAATGAAAGATGTGGCCACAAAGCAGACTTTCAGACGTTACACACTGTGTTCACTCCAATCTGTTGTACTTTACTGCACCAGCGTTCAGTGTTTTCATATATGCCTTAACGTCTTTTGAAGAAGAAAATAAGCCTTCCATTTAATTTAAACATGGGAACAGAGGAAACACTGACACACATCACTTTTTAAATTGACTTGAATTTAAATTTAAAATGGTTGCCTATGTATTAATCAAACTAGCAACCATATCATTCATTTGGAGTTGTGTTTCTGGCCTCCTGATGAATATTCACAGTTCTTCTAGCTTTGTTTTTGGTCTCCACCAATTCCTGAGAAAATGTTTTGTCTCCTCAGCTGCTTAATGCACCTCAGTGTTCGCCACTTAGTCAGCCATTTAGTTCTGGGCATGTGTATGAAGATTTTATACATTTTTGCGCTCACACATTTTTTTGAAAATTGCCAGCTAGAAAACCAAAACAAATAGCTGAAAGACACTAAAATGCCCCTAAAGCCAAAGGTACTGCAGTCAACTTTATTTAACTTTATGGATCTAAAAAATGCAGAATGTGTGATTATATTCAAGCTGTTTTATTTTGTTTATGATGTTGATTTTGAACCTTTTTTTTTCTCTCTCTCCAACTTTAAATCAACTTCATATCTTTACCTTGGATTTGTACCAATCCTCAGACTCTTGGATGTTTTTGGAGGCCAGGTTCTCATACTGCATACGGACGTCCCTCAGAGCAGCTGTCAGGTCAGGTTTAGCCATCTCCATGTCCACCTGCACATGCTGCTGCTGCTGCATCTGGCTCTGCAGTTCCATCATTTCCTGCAATAGAATCAAAGAACTGGCATGTACCAAAACTTGAAGATGATGATGATGATGATGTTGAGGACAGTATTAATAGCACATAGATAATTTATTTCTTGTGTATACTTGTATGCAGTCTTTCCTGCCTGTATTAACATTTCTCTGAAGCATTAAATCTTACTGATTTAGTACTCAGGGCAGATTAACAAATGACTCAACAAATTATTTGGCCCAGTATTTTTTTTAGGATGCCTTTAGCTTGTTAATGGTACATGTGCAGTGTTTCCGCAGGGCTCTGACTCTGACTGGGCTTTAGAGACAAAAAGAGGAAGCTTACCTCATCATGCAGCTTCTTGAGGAAGTTGATTTCATCCTGGAGTGACTCTACCTTCCGCTCCAGGTCCAGTCTGGCAAGGGCAGCATTGTCCACATCCTGTGTCATGACATTGACTCTTAATCAGGCGGCTTGTGAAGGTGGCATGGTGACATATTGGAAGGTGGTTTTGCATTATGTGTTTGCTGACATAGGGGGGAAAAAAATGCTCTTCCACATGCCGCGCAGGCGCGCTCACACAACAGCCACGTAAACAAAACGACCTATTGTGTAGTGAGGCAAGGTCACCAACACATGCATCCAATAAAAATCAACTGTAGACACGTGGCAAGTGTCATTGCGGATAACGACTGGGAGTTTTCTCGTGATTTTCATGTGTCGTATCCACTGCAGTACTTTTTAGGCCACAGCCCTTGACTACACACTAAGTAACGAAGTACATTTACTCAAAAACTACTCGAGGATTTTTATTGTACACTTTCTACTTCTACTCCACTACATTTTAGAGGGAAGTACTGTATGCCACTACAGTTCTTATACATTATATTCTTATATTTATAGCTAATAATCACTTTTCAGATTAAGATTTTACCTGCAAAACATAAGACGAGTTCATAAAATATGCATATGCAAAACGTGCATTACAATTAAACTAGTAGTGCATAAATTGCCAAAAAAAAGGCTCCATATTGTCTAATTACAACATTAAGTAATAAAAATACAAAATATTATTGGTAATATAACATTCTGAAGAGTGTTTCAGCATGATAAGCAGTTTTACTTTTGATACTTAAAGTATAATTTAGTTTAATTTAAATAAAACTTTGAACTATAATAGTTGAGTATTTTTAGACAGAGTTATTTTCACTTTAAAGTGAAGTATCTGAATACTTAGCCACAAGGAGTTTGTCTAGTGAAGCTTGAAGCCACTTACTGTACAATAAAACAAGCTCTGTAGTTCAGGCCTGTCTGTCCTTACTTCTGGAGAAAAAGTCTTTCATAATTTAGTGCTTCCATCACTATATAAAGGAATTTAGTTTATTAAAGGAGGCACTGCAAAACATCCAGAACCACAAAGCATTGTTCAAGAGGTCCTTAATCCCATTTCTTATTACCTAACTGCATTCTTTACTTGAAAGTCTACTGGTTCTTTTAGTGGAAATGTTGTTCTTCTATTGGACGCTCTGTTACTGTGTGGTTAAGATACAGAAATTACTGCATCCTACTAGTTTACATTTAACTTAAGAATAAAGCAAATCTCTCCCTCCCCACATTCCTGTCACTCTTCAGCTGTCGCTATACAATAAATGCTTGAAAAGGCCGTAAAATATCTTTTTTTTTTTTTTTAAAAAGAATAAAGCAAAAAAAAAAAAAACACGATAATATCAAAAAAAACATGTCACTTTATCCAAAACATCCTCCTATAATTTATTTAATCCCCTTCCATCTCCCCTGTGTACACACTCACTGTGGCACCACACCGCTGTGCTTTGTCAGGGCGTTGGCAGGCTGGTAATTGAGGTATCAGCAAATGAAGCAGCTTTGCCCCAGCTCTAATGCCACAAACAAAGTGTGCTATTCAGCAGGGTTTCCCAAAACAGGCCCAAGGCCGGAGGAGTGACTGTCTGCCTGACTGAGCAAGTGCCTACTGTGGACCCTGTATTGTTGTCTGAGTGCCACCATGGCAGACCACAGGGACTTCCTTCCTGCCATTCATATAGACAAGGTCATGATCGTGAAAATGTATTGATAACTTACTGCATACCCTAAAAAGCACATAATCATTGGAGGATTTAAGTTTATTGTTATACTGTATGTCTGCAGCTATGTACGTGCTCCTCATTTATTTGGTGTTTTGTGGGGTCTCTTTGTACCATGACACCCATCTGAAACTATTTGCATGACTCATCACCACTTCATTATTCACCATTAAACCCAGATCTCTGACAAGCCGGTAACGAGATGAGATCTTTATGTCCTGATGCCCTCCCAGAATGAGACAGCCGAATCACATGGTGGCTTGTCTTCTCGCTCTGATAACCACATTGGGTCCACACAGTCCAGCTCATTCAGTGTGACCAGTCAGACTTAAAAAGATCTCCCTCTCATTGCAGGCCTGATTTAACCGGGGGTCAGTTCTGCTGTACAGCTATTTCGGATCACGGGTAGAATCTGCTGTTGTGCCATCAGAACAGAGCATTCCTGTCTCTGCAGCTCATGAGCAATAATTAGATAGAGAGAAAATGGACAGTCGCACCACATAACTGTCAGAAGTGAGGCTCATCGAGATAATTAAGGTTTATCTAAACTTGTTGTCATCAATTTAAGGTTTTAAATCCTTAAATAACCAGAGGTAGCAGTGACAGGCTCAGGGGCTGTCAGCATCTCTTCTGTTGCAAAAATATAACAGAGATTTACTTGATTGTAAACAGTGTGAAAACACCTTATTTCACTACATGAATCATACTTTACCTGTCTGAAGCTATGCATGTTGCCCTCAGCATCCTCCCGCTGGGAAATCTCATCCTGCAACCTGCACACAGAAAAACAAAAACAAAAAAACAGGCACTTTATCTTGACAACCAGCTTTTTCTGCTCCCTCAGCTCTGTTTCTGCCTCCACTTCTTCTCACTTCACGCATGAAAACATTTCTGTGACAGATAAGCTCGGACACAAAGCTGCAGCAGCACTTCCAAGTTCAGGTTTTTGCGCAGTGACTGGCATATATTTATGACAAGAAGCTGAATAAAATCAGGCCCGTGTTGAAGTTTATATAACAAGTTTATACATAACAAAGGCGCATGCACATACTGATGTGATTTATAGGCCTATATAACATAAGAAAGCTGTATGGAGTTTCTTTGTCATCACACAAACAGAGGACAGAAAGTGTCACGCCTCCTACTTCTCTCTCAGCCTGTCGATGTCGTCTGCCAGGTTGTCCCGGTGAACTTCCACCCGGGCCTTCTCGTTGGTGAGCTGGTCCACCTGGCGCCTCAGCTCCCGCATCTCATCCTCGTACAGATCACCGACCCGGGAGGTGCCTTTGCCCCGCAGCTGCTCCAGCTCCGCCAGCAGGATCTTGTTCTGCTGCTCCAAGAAGCGCACCTTCTCGATGTAGCTGGCGAAGCGGTCGTTGAGAGACTGCATCTGCGCCTTCTCGTTGGTGCGGTTCGTGATGAACTCGCTGTTTATGGCGTCGGACAAGGAGAAGTCCAAGTTCTCGGAGGCCAGCCGGGGCATCGCTGCGCTGCTCCGGAGCCTTTGAGTCTTCACTGCGTAGATGTTCGGAGCGGAGGAGAGACCGTAGGTTACCCGGGTGGTGCGCACCGGGCTGGAGTACTGGCGGCTGGAGTAGCTGGTCCTGGCCGCGACTCTCTCCCCGCCAAACATCTTCTTGTAAGAAGAATGTGGAGTTGACTTATAAGACATCTTGCTCGTATCGTTGCATACAATACCTCAGTGTTTCTCTTGTCCCGACAGCATCAGCAGAGTGCGCCTGGGAAGGCGTTTCCTAGACCGTTACTTATTTATAGTCTCCTCCTTATGCAAATGGCTCAACGGTGACTTGAGTGACACCTTGACAATCCAATCAGAGAGCTGAACACAGGAAGGTTGTCTTTCAGGTCCATAACAGACCCAAAACTGGGCCAAAGTGTTATTGCGCACAGCATAGTAAAGATGTGTGAGGTCTGGCATGTTCTGTCACATCATGTTTTAACCTTAAACCTCTCTGCGCACGAGATGAAATTGCATTTGGGTAAATTACATTGGTTTCCTAAAAGTACACCAGCGCGTGAGTGTCAGGAGATGCTGAGAGGATTTCTTTTGGATGTTTGCCAAATCTGTCGACTAATAATAGACTCCCCAGAACAAGAGGGATTTGAGTCTATTTCAGTTCATATTTTTTTATTGTAATTATAAGAGTTTGACGTGTGTGTGTATAAACAGGGGGATAAAATGACATCACTATGTTGCTTTGACATAATGCAGTGCTGTGAATTGCTGCTTTATAATTGATTCATTCATTGAATCAATTTCTTTCTCCTCGTGTCAACACACACACACACACACACACACACCGCATACATTATTACACTGCATGGGTTTGTCCTTTTCCAGAGGTTTTCAATCAATTTTATGGACCCATGTTAATAGTTTTTTTTTTTTTGTGAGTTATGGTGTGTGTATGCATGTGCGTTGGAACATACCATACGTGCAGTTTATTATGCTGTATGTGCAATGCTTGAGTGAGAAAGAGAAGATCAAGTGTGTGCAAGTCAGCAGCTTCATGTCCTTTAATCAGGTTTAGAGAACACATCCAGGATTCCCACTACACACATACGTCTTTGATGATCACACACTCAGGGAGTGCAATAAAGAAAGGCAGAGAGGTCGCGTTGGGGTACAAATCAATGTCATCCAACCAAACCACTAGCAGGTTTGCAGCAGCCTTTCAGCGTACGATTGCAGTTCCCCAGTAGTCAGATTGACCTGCAGCAGATGATGAACATACATCACGTTAGACAAGCCCTTTCTCTCCTTGACTGTCTGCATTTGTCTCTTTCTGCCTCCAGTCTCTGCATTCAGAGGTGTCGGTGCTGCAGTGCTGCTGACTTGCTGAGATTCAGTGATTGTGAAGGGAGGCGCAGGGCAGCAGAGGCAGCAGAGCTGAGCCAGTGATACTCTACACCTCCAAAACACACTGCACTGGTGCTACTGGCTGCACTATGCTCTTTACAAAACATGAAAGAAGTAAAGGAGATTTTGGTGATGTTTGTCGACTTGATAACAGCCTGAATGCACAAATATTTCTTTCAGAGAGATTTTCACATTGTTGCCTTGAGGGTCCGGGTGGCTACAGTGATATGAAGCTGGCACGTTGCCCCTGAGATATGACTGTGCAGGGATTGAATACAGCATTATAGGCTAGAATGTAATAAAAATGTAGTCTTAAATATCTGGCTTTGTCTCAGAAAAATGTAGGGCAAGTTAAAAGTTGTGTCCTTTTTTTCTGAGCACGCAGTGGTGGAAGAAGTATTCAAATCACTTACTTATGTCAAAACTGGCTAAATCATGCTAAAAAATACTCCATTACAGGTCCTGCAACTATTGCAAAACGTACATGACGTATTAAAATTAAAGTACTCATTATGTTAAATGGCACCTGTCAGTGTTATATTATCATATTACTTGATGATTACAATGTATTAATGTCTAATCAGGACTTTCAGACAATCAGCTACTGTCATTAAAACTTTCTATTTAATGAACTGATCATGTTTTTTAAATATTAATTTTAATTCTAACTGCTAACTATAGCTGTGAAATAGATATATTGAAGTAAAGATTCATTTTGTACCTCGAAAATGGAATATAAGAATTGAAATACTCCAAGTACAAGTACCTCAAAAGTACTGAGTACACTATTGCTTGTGACAACATTTTGGAAAGTACCTGTGAGTAAGGAGAGCATTGGAGGTTTATTTTTTTTCGCTCAATCACATTAAGAAATCCAATAAAGTCTCAGGAGTGTAAATGTACTTAGACTCAGTTATTTTGGATACAAATCTGCCGTGAACCAAACTAGTAAATATTGTGGTAACTGGATATGATATTCAAAAAAAAAAAAAACCTTTGTGGCTCCAGAGGGAGCAGCAGAAATCTGATGAAAATGGAAATCTGTTGACCCAAATGAAATCAGTTTGAACAAGTTTGAAAATAGAAAACAATCTGGTGAATTAGAGTTAGAAAAACGTGGGATTAGCAGACCTATGTATAGGCAACAAGTTCAACAGTAAAGTATATATTTCCCTAGCAAGGGACAAACTTTATAATAAATTCTAATGTGAAATGAAGTGATGAGATAAACATGCACAATAAGTAAAAACATGCAAAATATGATGAATGATTGTAAAAGTGCATCAATGGCGGTGGTGCTACAGGGTCCACAAAGAGGCCCCAGTATGAGTAAACAGTGGAACCCCAATCCGGCAATGGAAATTCACATGATCAACACTCACTTAGAGGCAGGGGGGCTGTAAAAATTCCTGCTCCCGGGCCCATTATGAGCCAGCTCTGCCAGTGTTGGCCACAGAGACAGACAGAGGAGGCCGGGATTGTCACAGACAGAGCAGGGATTGTGTATTGCTGATCTGTCACCTAACTGTAGCAACAGAATGCCGACAGTAGGCCGTAATTATTGTTTGTACCCCGGTGTTTGCCAGTGCCATAGTTTAGGCCAAATAGCTCCCATTCTTGGCAATGTTTGGAATTTATCGTTAGGTCCTTTTATCTTTGTTGCTGAGGTTCCTGTTTCTCTCCAAAGCAACAGCTCTGCAGGCGAGCTCATTAAAAAGATCGTAGAACAGGACAAGAAGAAGCGTCAAATAAGAAACAACATTAATCAGAGTCAGTCAGCTTGTAATGGGACAGATAAGTTAAATCTTGTTTCTGGGTGTCATCGCTTCAAAACCGCAGGCACTGGGAAGCAAAAAGGCATCCATTGTTTCATCTCCCATGATGGTGAATCACAGACCCGTGCACCCAGTAGCCATAGCAATCGTCCCCAACATTATTTGCCCGAGCTGAAACCAAGAGAAGAGATGGATTCAGGGGCTTCCCCGTTAACAGAGATGAACTCTTACAGGAAAATAATTCTTTATTTTATTTATTTAAACTACTAAAGTTTGTGGTGTGCAGTTCGCAGCAGTAGTTTTTTTGTTGTGCCCTTTCATTTATTTTTGATAACTCGGTTAACTCGGTGGCTTCTTCGTGGGTCATGACATGGCAGATTTAGTGGAGGGAGTGCTGCGGCACAATGTCTTTGCGGCACCTCATTGAGTGCATGGAGATCAGACTGAGGTAAATCTAAACGTGACAAAGGAAGGCTGTAAATCCTGACACAGGGGGCCTCAATGAGCTTTTGTCAAGTCTGTGTGTGATGGTCATGTTATTATTCGTGGTGGAAAATAAGTACACGTGTACAGATGGAAATATCAGACTTTTCTGGGTATTACAAGATTTTTCATACAAAAACTTATGATAGTTTTTCAGTCTTTTGGCTTGTAACAAAAAGCAGCGTTTAGCTGGGGGCACCTTGTCACATTTTACATATCTATGAGTTGTTAGCAGCTCCACCAAAGAGACATTTGCCCTCTAAACGTCTCAGAAGGTTTAATTCAAATAACTTCTCAGGCAAAACTCTTAAACATTTCACAACTGCTTACATTTGTCTTGAGACTCTTTGGAAGGGCCCACCTCCTAACTACCTATCTGTATTTCACTAGCATGGACCACACCATCAACAAGATACATTAAAATGATTTATTGACAAAATGAATGATTGCAGATGAAGTGTGATCTTGTGAAGTTCTTGGGTCTGAAGCTTGATGGACCCCCCCTGACAGGCCCTAGGAAAGAGAGGAGAAAAGGTGAAAGAAATGGGGTGGGGGAAGGGCGTGCAGAATACGAGCGCAAAGGGAACAGAGGGTTAGGAGGGTATAGGACTGTCGGAAATGGTGCGGTTGAGGTGTGGTCCGACTCCCGAAATTACACTTTAAGCTCCAAATAAAGTAGGTAACTAACTAGCACTACTTCAACAAGCTACAGGAGTAAATGCTGCATGTGCACTGATGTATCAGTATTAAAATCCAACGTATAATCCTCTGCAGTACATTTATTTCCATTATATTCTGCTGGTATTGCTTTTGTACTTTTACCTTAGAAGTGAATTGTAAATGAGTACTTGCTTTCCCCTAAATAAAGACCTTGATATTTAATCTTCGGCTGGCTCCTGTTCATGAGGAATTTCATTTTCTACATCTGCTCTAAGCAGTTTTTCTTAAGCTCCACTTTTTCTGTTGGTGGTCAGCAAAAGTTAAGGATGGGCGTTCATTTCAGGAAACGGAGCTTCCACTGGATACCTTTCGGCCATAGTAACAACAGAAGAATTAAGCTGCAGGGCTTTTTCCAAATCTCCATAGTGACTGACAAAACCCTTGGAAAGTATCCAGAATGGTCACTCTGTAAAGACCTCTCTTTCACTCTGGCTCTCTTTGTCCCCCTCTTTCTTTGTCTCTCTCCATGCATGTGTGTTTTTGCAGGGAGTGATTGGGTCAGGGACAGGGAATGGAAACCGGGAAATAATAACTTCCCAGCATTGGCCTCTGTCATTAGCATAACATAATCATGTTGCATCAAACTCTCAAATGACCCGTTGTCATTTTTCTCGCACTTATTTCAAGGAGAATATCCTCTGGTCACACATAATTCAAGCCAGTCTGTCAGTGACTATCACGTCACAAGTGTCACTTGCATATGCCTGACTGCATCAGGGGAGCATCACCCAGACTGACAGCTGCAGATGACACTCTGTCTCCTCTGAACACTCACCTGCCTCCGGATGAGTGGATAAGAGTAAGACAAACCCTTCAAGCGTGAATAGAGAGGAAAAACATACGCTTATAATACCTATTCATACCTCACTATAACGATTTTGTTTCCAGAGTCAGAATCATATTGAAGTAAATCATCTTTTGTTGATACCTGTGTTGACCCCCTACAGTATGAGTCAGAGCTGGGCTGGAGTTTGGGAGCTGGCACTGTTTGTACTCCAAAAATAAACAGAATATTGTAAGCCTAAGGCTCATTCTGAATTCACATGCTTCTCTTTGTTAATAACCTTATGAAAGTCAAATGTCACCACAATCCAGAGATTCTTTGAGGCAATGAACAGTTTGTATCTAACCCCCAAACATCATTTCTAGGAGACCAGAGATTACTGTCAGAATATTTTTTTTGTGAAATGAAAATCTGTTTTGCAAATATGTTTAGAAAATTGTATTCTGCAATCACCCGCAGTAGCTACAAACTTATATCTGGGTTTCAGTGGTGAATTTACCTTTCAACCCAAGTTTGTGATTCAATTGGGACTTGAATTAAACCATTAAATAAACTCCTCATGGTTTTTGTTTTGTTTCAGAAGCAATTTTCAGATCACAAACAATGTGTTTCTCCAGCTGTAAAATAAGCAACTTCTGTAGGCTCAAAGCATTGATATACTTTTTATAACCTTATATGTCGAATATTGTTTATACAGAAATGCTCGAGGGTTGAATGCACATGAAGAGAGTTAAGGTTAAAACTCAACTATGTTGAAAGGCCTAAACACATACTGTACTGTATTTACACAAATGTGATCCTCACACTTCAGGGTCCATTTACCAGTCACATTTAATACAAACCAGCCTGTGTAATGTCCTCTGTGACTCTGGATGGAGCGTTTCAAAGTCTGAAAAAATAAACCTGATGATGTCTTCAGGGTAGAAAGTCATGTTCATTTAGAAGGCAGGGAGATCCAGTGTTTTTGCAGTTTGATCCAGACTAGAGACTGAAACTCAGGACATCCTGACCTCTGCTGCATCGATTTTTTAATCAGTCCCCCAACTTTAGAGAAGTGTAACACTGAATCGCCATGGTACCCAGTAAATACAGCAACTATAAACATTTAAGCAATTAAAAAATGAAACGTCTTTTATTGAATAGTGTAGATTCTTACAGCCAAAAACAACATTTTGTCAGAAGCTGCCTCATAATAAATTTAGAAATTTAGTTTTCACAGCTCTCACTTCTTTAAAAGCCTTTAATTTACATACAGTAGTCTTTTGTTTAAACCCTGAGAGGAGCTGCAGAGTAACAGAAATAATACCCACAGCTGTCTTAGGAAGTTGTATGAATGCAGTATGAAGAACCCAAACAAGCAACAAAATAAAATATAAGTAATAAAACCAGTAAGTTCTCTGACGTTTTGCATCATATTCAATAAGAAACTGATTGACCTGTGGTATCCGATCTAATAGATAATAAGTAATTTACAGTCAGGAGCATTGAATCAGTAAAAAATAAGCCGTCCTTATATGATGACGTTGTTATATTCCATTTAAAAGACAGCATTGAAGTTTGTAAACTGACATTTTAAACTATGTATAACATAAATAAGAGGCACAACTCTCTTCAATCACCGCACATGTCTGTAGGTCAGGTGAGACTGCAAGAAAAGTTTCTTTTCGTGAAGAACGTCTTGCTGTTACAGTATGGGACAGTATTGGCCGCATCTCACATGTAGTGTGTCCAGGGAGTCTTGTGCTGGCATTACAGCCCCTCTTCCACTAGATGTCCTCCTTGGCTGCGTCACAGCCGAGGACTCCCCCTCAGGATGCACCTTTCTATCCGCTACTTTAAACTCAACTGATGCAAATGAAGACAGACTACCATTTTTATTTGGCCAGGTTTTGGTAGTGTCAATCGTAGGTGACACCCTGAAGCCTCTTCCTTTGACACAGCTCGTATCGTTTTTCACACTTTTTAAACTGGAGTCATCCAGAAAGGGGTCTGAATCACTTCCATGTGGCATGTTGTAGTATGTGCACTTCGGCTTCGCCATCTCCTCAAGCTCTGATGAGGATATGGCTGCAAGAGGGTTATGCTGAGTTTTACAAGGAGGCGGGGAATCCTCGCTCATGTTCTCCTGACCTGTATCTACAGATGTGCTATCTACATTATCATACATTCCCAGGGAGAGTGGAGGAGATTTTCTAATGAGGTGATTCTCCTTGAGCAGCCATCTACCTTGGTCAATCAAAACTCCATCAATTGAGTCTTTTTCTGAGGCGAAAGAAATGCACTGTGTGGCCTCCTTGGCAGGTTCAGCATCAGCCTTTTGAGAGCTTGCAGCACTGAAATAAGACAGATCCTCCCTTGAGGCTTTAGAGTCTGAGTCGAAAGAAGAGAAACTGCCTCCACTTTTTAAATTCTGCAAGACTTCTGAATTACTCGCAACGGACAATTTGGAGTTAGCTCGCTCCACATTTGTTCTCCCATTAGGTATATCAGTCTTACGTCTGCAGACTGGAAAAGGTTTCTCAGACTCTTCTCCACTCTCTGTGACAACATCTACAGAGTCCTGACTTTTGTATCCACCACTCTCCGATGTTTCGGGTCTGTAATCAGATAAATCTGACGTGCTCGGGCTCGGGAGACACTTTAAGCCATATGCACTATCCTCTCTACTTTTTGGAATAAGAGTTTGTTTAGTTTGTAC
The DNA here is from genome assembly GCA_036365135.1 of Miichthys miiuy. Lineage (NCBI taxonomy): Eukaryota > Metazoa > Chordata > Actinopteri > Sciaenidae > Miichthys > Miichthys miiuy. Next base: position 8,324,458 of record CM071617.1, on the reverse strand, counting down.
AACTCGAGCATTATCTGGCTCTATCCTGATGTTCCCCCTAGAGTCGTAGGTGAATATAAGTGAAGATGACTGTAGGGCAGAGTTAACAAAGTCAAGTAACTCCTGTGATATTTCCACTGGATGTGATAGACTGCTGCTTCTTTCCTCGTGATGCTCCCCTCCCTCGTCTGCGTCGAGTTCATTAATGGTGTCTGTCACGGTACCTTTATCATCTTCACACTGACCCTCGGAGGAATATTTGGTTGGTGATTCAGTGTCATGTTCTGTTTCCTTGGTATCTACGTTTGATTCCTCTTCACAGCTGACCTGCTGCTGCAGATATGAGGCCTCGTCCAGAAGGTTTTTACAGCCTGTATCAACGATAACACTGTCTGGATCATCAAAAGCACTTTCTTCCTCTACTTCATGCTTTGATTCTCGCTCTTCTACCTGATCGAATCCCTCATTTAACTCATTTTCTTCATCATCTTCCCTCTCTTCTTCATCTAGCGTTTGCTCTGCTTTAATGTTTTCTTCACTCTCCATCTCCTCTATGACCTCTTCCTCGAGACTGTTTTCTGTTTTCAAAGACTCCTCTTTCCTGCTCGCTTCACCCTCATCACAATTTTCTTCCTCTTCTATATTCTCGTCAGTTTCTTCACCTTCCTTCTCCTCATCTGTAATCACCCTTTCTTCTATATTTTTAACATCTTCACCATCCTCCCCTCTCTCTTCTTCCTCCTCATTGTTTTCCTCACTAACCACTTTGGTTTTGTCTTCTTCCTCATTTGTTTCTTCACCATCTTCTTCATCATCATCATCATCATCCTCCTCAGTAACCCTCTCCATTTCCTTTTCCTCCTCCTCCTCCTCTGCAGTAACCTCATCCTCTACATTCTCCTCAGTAACTGCATCTGTTTCTTCTTCCTCCTCCATCTCTTCAGTAATCTTTTCCACTTCCTCTTTCTCCTCAATAGCCTCAACTTCTTCTACTTCCTTGTCTGCATCCTCAGTAAAAGCATCTGCTTCTTCTTCCTCCACTGCCTGTTCGATATTATCTAGTTCCTCTCCTTCATCTGTCTCCTCAGTAGCCTCATTTGCTTCTTCAACCTCTTCCCCTTTCTTCACCTCAGTTTCCTTCCCATTTTCTTCCTCATCTGCCTCAACATCACCTTCATCCTCCCCCTTTTCTTCCTCTTCTGTCACCTCATCAGCCTCTCTCTCATCTGTCTCTACACTATCATTCACTGTTGCTTCTTGATCTTCATCTACTACTTTTAATTCCTCTCCCTCTTCATCCCCTGTAGTCTCTTCCTCTGTCTCTTTCTCAACAGTTTCCCGATCTTCACTTCCTTTTTCTGTTTCCCATTCCTCCTGTCCATGCATTTTTTCTTCTGTCATTGTCCCTTCCTCTGCCTCTTCCTTCCTTTCCCTTTTTTCCATTTCAGTCTCTTCACCCTCATCATCTATCTCATTTGCATCTCTAACATTCATCCTCTCCCTGTCCTCCTCAAACTCCTCTATTTGTTCCTCATCTTCATTTTCTTTGTCCTTTAAGGGCTCATCTCTTTCTGTCTGTGATATTGATACTGATTCTTCTACACCATTGTCAGGTTTAGCAGGTTCTTGTTCTGATTCAGTCATCATCTTGGCCTGTTCACTATCATCACCCTGTTTTGTCTCAGTAACTTGCTCAGTTATGCAGGTAATATCAGGCTCAGGTGATTGTTTGATTTCATCGCTGCATTCTTTAACAAATTTTTCCACATCTTCCTCTGAGTCCGACTGGTTTCTTTCAGTTTCTACAAAAGTGCTGTCATCTGCAGGGTAAAAACTTCTAGCTTGTTGGATTGTTGAAGTAATCTGTTCTCTGAGGTCTTGTGGCATATTCAGTTCTTCCATCAGCTCGTCAATAACCAAATGGCGATCCTCGAATACGTCACCCACTTCGGAGACAACATCCAGGGCAAATTCTGTTTCTGAAACTTTGGGAGACAGCGGTTCACTCTCAAGCCTTTCCCTCAGAATCTGGAAATCCCTCCAACGCTCCCTGAACTGAGAAGACGCTCTGCTTCGCAGATCCGTCAGACTTGCCCTCTGTTCTTTCTCGTCCCCCATGGCAGAAATTTTCTGCAGGGATTCCATCATTAGCATGGCCTCAGAGGCGCTTCTTGATTGGCTGCCATCTTCCTGGATGGATCCTGTTAGGTTATCTCGCAGAGTCATCACAGATAAAAATGACAGGAAGGCTTTACACGACGAGCCAAACACTGAAGCCACTTGCATTGGGAAATCAGGAAGGCTGTTGGACTTCTCAAGACCAGGTGTTGTGTTGGTATCAGATGCCCTTCTGATGCACTGAATCGATGAACAAAGTTGCTGCAGAACAGGCTTTATCTTTGCTTTGGGACTTAACATGTTGGAAGTAGATGAAGATGATTCATTGTCAGGATTGATGGCCTCTGCAGATTTGTGTGCCCTCAGTCTGTTCTCCTGGTGTACAGGATCGACTCTAACACTTGGCATTGAAACACACAAACCTTTCGCAGGTTGTTCACTGTGCAGCAGAGCTGTAGCTGGCTCCACATGACAAAGAGGTACTGTTAAACAAGAAGCTGATTTCTTGACAGCATTACCAGGCGATGGATAATACTCATCTAGGTTAGTCTGGCATTCACTCTTTTCATCTGATTCAGAATCAGCACCTATCTGAAACACTACCTTTGTCCGAGGCTCTGGTTCATCTGTGATGGCCTCCTCAGCGTATGGAGCTGGATCTGGGCTGGATTTCTCCAACCAGTTTTCAACATATTGGTGGATTTCAGAGGGTGAAGGATTTAGGGCAGGCATCGAAAAACTCTCGCTCACCTCTGAAGACTTTTTAGGTGATGATGTTCTGTTTTCAATCATAGATTTTGGCTTGCTAATTGTCTTTTTGCCTGGCAAAGTAGATTTCTTTGGTTGTAAGATGTCTAACATGTTCTTCTTCATTGGAGGTCTTCCTGTCGGAGTATTTACATTATGGCCATTATCTTTAGCAGCTGTTTTATTAATGTTTTGTCTCTGAGCTGGGGTCCTTTTCACATTTTCAGTGTTAGCTATTAAGGCTTGCTCTTTTATCTTTTCATCCTTACTCACCTTCTTAATTTGAGGCTTTTCTGCTCCTCTACTCTTTTGACCACCTTTAGCACTTTCTGATGAAGTCAAACTCTTTTTTCCTGCACTGGCATTGCTGCTGAGCTTGTCTGAAGATGATTGTTTGCTTTGTTTTGGGGGACTTATTATGCTTTCCTTTTGCTTTTTATCTGAGCTGCTTGTTGAAGCTGAACTCTTCTGATTCTTTGCGGGGGTAATTGTCTTTTTCTTTTTCTCACTTTTAGGAGTTTTGTCTTTTCTTACTGTCCCGTCTGTTTGAGAGTTTTTTGCAGTTCTAACCTCATTCTCAGTCACTGACAGATTGTTCACAATATTGTGTGTTGGAGTTATTGGCTCTGATGACAAGGATAACATCTCTTCTTTCTGCCTTTGCACTGAGTCAGTAGTAGAAAAATCTATATCACAATCATTGCTGGATGAACACTTCCCTGTGACGGTGCTTTCTGCCGCTGGAGTGGAACCGTGCAAAGGTACATCATCTACACTATATTCCTCATTTACAAAATAGTTGTCATAACAGCCCTGACCCTCATAAATATGCATCACAGTCTCTGTAACCTCCATCCTATTATTCTGTATCTGAAGGACCTCAGCTACTCCTGATGACCTGATGGAGGAGTTGCAGCTTTTCTTGCTCGCCCCTGCAGACGTCGTCCTCCGAGGTTTTGGGATTGGCTTTTTGCTGCTGCTGTGTTTGACAACACAGTATCCCTCAGTTGTCTCACCATCAGCGGTCCTCTCCATGTAAGAATAATGTCCCGGAGTGCGCTCTTGAACCTCTGACTCAGTCACCATCTTCACACTCTCAACAGACCCTTTCTTACTAACATGCCGAGGACCCGGCGTAGGAGTGCGTCTGAAACCTGTTTTTGCTTTTCCCGAGGCTGTAGAAGTGTAGCCCTCATAAGCTTGCTTGTCGTTAAAGCCAACACCCTTTCCCGCTCCAGCGGGGTGGTTCTCCTCTTTCCTTTCATCTTCACTGATGCTAGAGGAGTCTTTGGCAATGGCGTTGTTTGAGTCAGGTGAGCTGTTGCCAGACTCAGAAATCGAGGCACAAACTGTCCTCTTGCTAAGGCTGGAGCGGCTGAGTGTGGTAGTCCACTGGAGCAACTCCTCTTCTTTAATGGTGAGATGAACTTTCATCTCCACTGTCATGCTGCCGTCTTGATTCACACGGAAAGACTTTTCAATGTCATCCTCCTGAGGTAAAATGCAAGAATGATGCTCACTGTCCTCCCTGCCGGTTTCACACGTCTCCACGGGTGTGTGGCGATGGTTGACCGACGTTTCAAGTGATCCGTCGTGGTTATGCAGTTGGCCATTCATGCTTCCATTCCGAAACTTGTTTACTTGGTCAACAATATATCTCTCTGATGATAAGGAAAAAATCCTTGAGCCTCTTCCACTTGAGAAAGATTTGCTGTTCTCTTTGGTTGGAGGTGATGGATGAAAAAAGAGGTGTTTGTAAAAGAAAGGGAAAGAGACCAAGAGAAAAAAAATGAACGACATATTTACGGACATTATAAAAGCATCATAGAGTATTCATGTTGGTTTGGTAGACTGAAATGAATAGTTTAAGATTTTACCCTTATTTGCTGTTCTTTGCATTTGCAGTTACTGACTATGCAATCCTAGATAATAAGAGGACCATGTGGAAGTTGAACAAGTAGTACCAATTAAAACTTACGAGCTCTGGGCTGCAACATTGATGGTTCCACTGTATCCATGTACGCTGTTTGTGCCATCTGGCCTGCTCTGTGAAAACTGTTGTTTCCTAATCTAAATGGCTCGTTGCCCGCTGCCACGACAACTCCAGAGCACAGGATAAGTGCTGCAAGACCATCAACCTGAAAGAGGAGCAGAAACACTTCTCAGTGCACTCGCCATTTTCACCTTTATGTATTGCAATCCTAGATACATCTAAAGTGACAATAGCCTTTCAGTTTGCAGTATCAACAACCTTGTGTAAAACTGCATTTCTCTGGGCCACGCACTGTCCTAAAACAGACCACAGAGCACAGATCATGGGGACTTCTAGGGGAATAACATGCATTTAAAGGTTCTCAAACCTTATGACCTTAAACAGGAAGCCTTCTGCTGTTAAAGGACACGTAGAAAGAGGGATTACAGAGAGATAACTCACCAGGGGGTGATAGCACCTTCTGTGAGCACTTCTTAGAATACTTAGCATGTGTAAAGTAACAGGGTAAAAGCCTTGATTCCTAATTCCTGTAATATTGCCAGTTGTTGCCAACTGTCAAACTCAACATGATTAAACTTTAGGTAAAAACCTTGTTCACATCTCCAAAGGTTGGAAAGTTGAGGTGGTTGAGGTCAAATACATTTGTGTTGGCATTGGTGGAGGTGAAACTCCTTGCCACTTTGAGTGTGAATCTGAAGATCTGAACATAAACCATGCCCACACATACTTTTCTATGGTTCTTGCTGAGAGTTAGATGAGATGGTAAAACTTCATTTATCTATTAAATATGAAGCTGCAGCCAACAGTTGGTTAGCTTAGCATTAAGGGTGAAAACAAGTAGAAAACAGCTAGCCAGGCTCTGCCTAAAGCTAACAAAATCCACTTATCCCCACATCTAAAACTCAAACTTTAACACGTTACATCTCCTATTTAACCTGATGTGGAGTGACATCCTGGAGTCTCTTTAAGCTAGACTAGCTGGTCAGTGGCTCCAGCTTCATGTTGAATGGACCGACAGACATAACAGTGGTATCAATTTTCTCACTATTTTTAAGAACACCAGATTAAACTACATCCTTTTCGCAAAAGAAGTTGCTCATACATTAACATTTCCAGGAGTTGCCTTAAATTTGCATTAATCCACAATCATTCTCCATTTAAATTTTCCAAATACTTACTCTTCTGCCATCTGTCGTGAAGAGTTTCAGCACTGGGAACTCGAGGATCTGGGAAAGGTAATCCAGTAAAGCGTCAAATGTTGGTGCTGTTCTTTTCTGCAACACAATTGTGCGTTTAACAGTGGGATCCCTATTCTTGATGACCACAATCCTCTTTGGTGTCCGTACTGCCACCCTCTCAGCAACCTTTGCTGGCCTGTTGGTGACTTCATTCCTTCTACCAATCTGGAGTCTTTGCCGCTTTTGTCGCCCTGCGCTGAAGGGTCTGGTGGTATTCCATGGTACCTGTCGCCGGTTCACTTCATCCAGGTTTAGCGGCTTCACCCGTTTCTGATCAGAACACACATATGATCCCCCATCATGTAAGTCATCTAAAGCCCTAACCAGGTGGGTCCCGCGAGGTGTGGTGATGGTCCTCACTCCAAATGGCAGAGGCACTTTATTGGAGAGAGCATCCAGCAGAGCATCAAATGTCTTAAAGGTGCGAGCACTGATGACAAGGCGATGCCCACTGAATTTATAGTCCCCACTTTTGTAGAAACATACTCTTTTAGAAGCTGAGGGATCAGAGATTGGCTGGAAGGGTCGGGAGGGTAACATCTGCCCACTGCCAGAGGACAATTCCCGGGCAGGTGGCTCCTGGACAGGTGTGTTACTCATGTTGTGTGGAGGTAGCTAAAAAAGAAAGCAGAGAGAGGAGAGAGACAATTGTTACTGCAGTTATGTTAAAACTATGTTAAAGGACCAGTGTGTAGGATTTAGCTGCATCTAGTGGCATAGCTGCTGATTGCAACCTCTACATCTCCATGGACATACAGTATATACACTCAACAAATATAACACTTTTCATTTTTCCTCCCATCTTTCTTGAGTTGCAGTAAAAGATCTAAGATTTCTTCCATGCATACAAAAGATTTATTTCTCTCGAATTTTGTTCACAAATTCGTTAAAATCTGTATTAGTGAACACACTGCCAAGATAATCCATCCACCTGACAGGTGTAGCATGTCAACATACTGATTAAACAGCATGGCACGATAGGTTATTCAGGGACGCTGACTTCTCTTCTTGAGACACAGAGCAGCTGTATGTTTGTGTTTAGGAAAGCAGGTGCCACTCTAATCATTACGACTCTAACCGAGGTCAGAGGATAGGGCTGTCTCACTCCATAGACACAACAGATGGGTACACAACGTAGAAGCCTCAACAGAGTCAGATAACAATGTCGGGCGACATATTTCCTTGTTTGTAGACTAATGACCATTTAGGCACATAGAGAAGTTGTGTCACTGTCCTGAGGGCATATAGACGAGCCAGAGAGGACAGCTTCTTCAGAATTGAGGCAGCATAATGTCATGACAAGTGTATTTATAAATCCTCCATTTTCCTTGATCAAGCTTCAATAAACCTTTCAACATAAGACATCCTGGACCCCTGTGTACTTTCTCTCCACTGCTTAAACACTTTCTAGTATGAAGAAGAAACTATGGAGCCAGTGTTTCGATTGTTCGTTCAGGGGCTACTGTAGAAACATGGCGCTTCAACATGGTTGACTCTATGGAAGATGAACAGTGGCATCTGTAACTATAAGTCTCATTCTAAGGTAACAAAAACTTATTTCGGGTGAGTATACACCAATGAAAACATTGTTAAGCATATTTCTTATTTTAGCCATATTCAGTAAATAGAGCCGCCTAAATCTAACTGTACATTTTAGTTGTGCCTTAGAAGTGATACTCCACCAAACATTTTGAGTGTCCCTCACACTGATTAGTTTATAGTTTGTTTCCTTACAGGGAGGCTGTGGTAAACTTATATATTTATTCAGCTACAATAGATCAAATGATGACAAGTATGTAAGCTGGTATAAATGTTGAAATGTGTATATAGAGACCAGTCCTGCAGTACAGTTTACTTCCATCTCTGTGTTCTCCATGTTCCAAACAATTAGCTTTGTCATAATATGGCTGCCTCTGGGTCCTTACTCTAACCACTAATGCTTTGCCAAAATATCTCGTCGTCAAATTTGTCACTCTCCATCCTGATCTCAAATATACACATGAACACTCGAAACAACATTGTAAGCAGCATTCAGCATACATTCACTGTGTTGTTTACAACAGGAATTAAGTGGGCCATAAACATGCATGAAGCAGCTACACACTGTTTCAAATGCTGTCATATTGTGTATGTATATTATAAAGTTAAAGATTAAGACTTTTGTAGATATACATTGATGCAATAATACATTATATGGGTATAACTGACATTAAAGTTGCATAATAACAGTAGGCCCAAATACATCACAGTAGAAAAGCACAGAGCCTCTGTTGTCTAGACTGAGGTTTCATAAGTTGTATAATACTACCAGACTAAAGCATGAAACATAGTGAAAAATATTCAAAACAGATTCTACATTATTGTTACAATAATAACCAACAAGTCTAACTAATGTAGGGGTGGACAAAGACTATACACACTTGAAACATATCGACTAATTTGACAAATGACACACTAATTAAATAACAGACCGGTTTAAAAACATGTCAACAGAAATGTAATGAACAAGACTTACCGTGTATCTCACATTTCAGCTTAATTATAAAGGCTGAAACAGCAGGAAGTGTGCATTCGTTATTCCTCCGAGCGTTGGTCAAAGCCTCTCAGCAGCGTTGGAGGGCTATTTTGGGACATGCAACATCACGGTCAATTTGCTTAATCTTTGCTCACACTTAATCAGCATATCAAGAGAAGGTAACAAATGAAGGAAACACGGAGGAAGTGTACCACAGCAGACTGGAAGGTTGTCCTGTAGAGAAGGCAAAAAGGAAAAGCTCCAGAAGCCCTCAGTGCCTCTTTGGCTGTAAACTTCTCGCCTGCCATTTGCACTAAAAGACAAAATGAGAAAGTAACTGAGTTGATGGGTAGAGTAAAGGCTTAGTGAGTACCAGAATAATTAAGTAAAAGATGACAGAGGTGGTGAAAGTTCATGAAGCTAGCTGAACTCTCCAGGTCTGCTGATATTAGTAAATCTTTAGTGCTACAAACAGATAGGTGGCTAGGACTGTTTCTAATTTGCGAGCACAGCCTGCATAATCAGATTTGAGTAGTCTTGGCCTAATAGGGATTAGGTTAAAGATTCTGCGCACTTGCTGACAGCATGAGGGAGAACAAGGTCTTAAGACAGCACTTTTACCTCACAGCAGGCATCCACTATCAGATTTTAGAGCACACAAAGGCTCTGTATTTGCACTTTTGGAATATAATTGCTAGTGTAATTGCAACAATAATTTCTGGAATAGGGCAGCTTTGCATGCAAATTCAGAAGGCTAACACAGTGTATCCAAAGCTTTGTACCATGTACTAGACTTGAATTTTTTTCAGTGGCTAATTATCTAATTGCATCAGGGGGTGAGAGCGGTGTCACCATATTCCAGTGAGCAAACAGTGTGCCAGTTACCAACTGCCCCTGACTGAGTAAAAGCTGTTAATACCTCCCACTAGCACGTGCAGCTTACTAGGAGATGGAGACTGGCTGGTGGGGGGGGTATAAAGGAAGGGCCTGTATAGGACAAACAGAGTTAAGTAAAAGTAAATTTCATTACATCATGTGTATGTAAGGATAAGAATAAAATAAAAGCGTTGTTAATAGTTTTGATAGTGTGTTCTCTCATAAACCAGTGAAAGATAATGTGAATTTTGGCACAGTATTTGACATTTTGGTACTATATATTGTACATTTTATCTACTCTAATTAGTAGCACTTCGCATTTTTTGCTCAAATCATTTGCAGTAAATGCCTAACCTTCAGTGACTAGCTGGCAATGTCACATGTTGATTTGTTTGGATTAGTGAAATCCAAATTAGGGAGTCAATCGCTGCCATATAAATGCAGTATAAGATCAACAGTGTGCCACCATGATGGCCGAGATCCTATTACTGAGAGGTCACAGGTTTCATCTAGGCCATGCCTTCATCAAAAGTCATGAACCCACCGAAGGCCTTTAACGAGACAGAAGCTTGTTCGTGGACTGTTAATTACAGTTAATAATCCAGTGATAACTGGCAACTACTGCTTGGAGCAAAATAAAGATGTTTTATTTTGCTATAAATGTTTAATTTCTCTGTACATATTTAAATGTAGATCTATCTCAGGCTAATTGGCTAAATCTATCTATTTCAGATGTATCTTGCAACCACTTGTTTGGACTACAAATGGGATTATGTTTTCTTTGGCGCCATCTAAGAACAGAGGGCGGCACTGCAGAAAATGTCTGCTTTGTTGTGGCCACAAAAAAACATAAGTGTTTGTGAAGAACTGGAGAAAATACATAATATAAAATAATGTATTTTTTTTTTGCCGCCCTTGTCTGATAAATATTTTCTGATATCACAGCGCTCAGATGAATCTTTGTTTCCGTCTCGATTAACTACCCCTCATCGTGCATCGACTAGTCAGGTCTGCTACTCACACAGCGGAGGGTCGGTGTGCGGTCCCCGCCGGTCCGTCAAGTAGACGCCGCCGCTGCCGCTGCCGCCGCTTTCAGTTCAGTGGCGTGGTCTTTGTCGCGAATTTACTTTCCCTCGTTTTGTTCCTGATTTTTGGATTCACCATTAAATCAGTCAACATGGGCAAAAAGGAGGAGGAGGAGATTATCAGAATTGCGAAGAAGATGGATAAAATGGCGCAGAAGAAAAACGGGGTGAGAAGAATGAATGCCGAGCCGCTTCAGCCGACAGTGGCTGATGTTGATGTTTAGCTAACGTTGGCGCTAATGGATTGTGATGGCTGTACAGCAGCTAATTGAAACTTCCAGCTGGTTTGGTCACTATAGAAACAAAGTTTCGCCATCATGTCACCTGAATTATGTTTTTCCAACCGGTAACAATCGTTAACGGTTAGACCAACGGCTCAACGGCTGTTGCTGTTGTGACTACACGGCTAGCCGCAAGTCTGTTTATGTTAACGGCAGCTAGCACTTAGCCACATAGCATAGTTGGTAGCATAGTGGCTTGCAACGCCTTTTAAGACACACATATGTAGGTAGCTGGGTTGGATATCAAAGTCTGAAATAAAATAGCATCGTTATGTCCTTTTAGATTTTTCTTTGTTGTGTTTTGGGGGATTTTGCAAGCGGAGAAGTAGCGTGTATCCTACCTGTTAGCCACCTAGCTTCATACCTGCATTACATGTAATCTAACGTAATAACGTAAATCGGGGCTACAACTGATGATCAGCTTCATTATAAATGAATGTGCAGTTATTTTCAAGTAATTATTTGGGCTTTTAAAATGTTAGGATATTGTTACACATGCCTCAGTTTCAAAGTCACAATTTTATAGAAACGAAAGTGATGTGTTTAAATGTCTCTTGACTGTCAGTACTAAACAAATTATATTCAAATTAATAACAACAAACAGCAAACTGTCACACTGAGAAGGTATTACAATCTAATGTTTTTAATAATTGCTTGAGAATTAATTTATACCTTTTAATTAATTACCAAAACATTTGTAGATACATTTTTATGTCAATTTGTTAGTCAAATAAAATGCTTTTAAAAAAAAAAAAAAAAACTTGCATCCAAGTATAATTACTAGTTAACAGCTCCTTAAGTTTTGTCCAACTGACTTATGTCTTAAATATTACTGTAATAAATACAACAAAGTCCCTGCAGGATCACACAGTATCTCAAAAATCATAAGAAATCACAATTCGTGTCAAATCTGACCATGCTGTTGCAGCATTTAATAAGCAAACTAATTGGTATACAGCCAACGAGAGATTCAGGGTTGAAATGCCTCTAAACACTCTTCCTCCACCCTCCTCTCCTCTCTTCTCCTCTCTTCTCCTCTCCTCTGCAGGCTGGAGCTTTGGACCTATTGAAGGAGCTGCGCAGCGTCCCCATGACTCTCGAGTTGCTTCAGGTATCTGTGCCCATTTCTTCTTCTTCTTTTTCTTCTTCTTCTTAAGGCTCATCATCGAAACAACCTGAAGCGCACTGACACAACGTCTCTCCACAGTCTACCCGAATTGGGATGTCCGTTAACGCCATCCGTAAGCAGAGCACAGACGATGAGGTGACATCTCTTGCCAAGTCTTTGATCAAATCGTGGAAGAAGCTGTTGGGTAAATTAGGACTTTTCAATTCTACCTATATTGTGTCAGTTTGTTTTGTCATTTGTAATTTTTCTGGACAGTTTACCGAGCTATTGTGCATGACATTATTATTCTGTAACAGCTTTTACACATCACGCTCTGGCTACAGCAGCTGTTAACAATGTCCTGTTGGAGTTTCTTAAATTACATCTATTCTCAACCCACAGTGTTGGTGAGTGGGGTGTACAAACAAATAAACAGCAGCCAGCAGTTTCAGTGAAAACATCCACACTGAGTGTCAGCCAGAGAAGAAGAAGTTTGAGTCATTGTGTAATACAAGGATAATATCATTATGATATTGTTGTTAATGACCGTAGTGTAACATCTTGTTTTTTGCTGCTGAACTGAACTGTCATGTCTAAGAAATTTAACTCAAATAGCATTGTCTCTTTGCTTCTACTGTGGTCATATGTTGCTGCTTAAATTGCTGTTTTTGTGGAAGTTTTTGTTTATGCTGCCGTTGCAAAGAGGTTTTAAATTTCAACCCAGAATTTTTCAGCCACAACATGACCCATACAAAATACAAAAGTATTAACTTTACAAATCTGAATGTTGGTCTTCTCCTGTGTCACACTGTTATTTTCTTATTTGTTCTCCAGATGAGCCCGGTGGTGGAGAGAAGCCTTCAGAAGAAAAGAGGAAAGAACAAACGACGCCTGTTGTTTCTCCGTCGCAGGGAAGCCCAGAGGCAAAAGAAGAAAGGTAACAAGAAAGAGAATGTTTTGTTATTACTGATGGTCAACACACAAATCTTTTGCCATTTGGATTTCGAAATGTATTTTCTATGCTTATACTTCTTTTGATTAAGTGGCTGATTCTTCTCTTATCGCTTCTGCAGCAGCTCCAGCAGTAACTCCAGCAGCAAGAGCGAACCCACCGAAGTTACACCCAACACGTTAATCAACACCTTTCCTCGTGCTCCCAGCACCTCTGACTCCATCAGGCTCAAGTGCAGAGAGATGATATCCAACGCTCTGCAAGCTGGAGGTAATCTTGTGATTTATTATAATGATATTAACACATCCACAATGTAGGATGTCTATTGTTGTGTGATTGTTTTGTTCACTATTTTTCAAACATTTCTGTCCACTCTCTGACTTTCCCCCCCAGATGATTATATTGCTATCGGTGCCGATTGTGATGAGCTTGGAGCACAAGTCGAGGAATATATCCTTTACATTGAATGGATGTTTGTGTTACTTCAGGATGTCGTGAGATTCTGAATGTTACTGGTTCAAATTTAAACTTTTTTCAGACACCAGTGATATTAATAAGCACATTTTAACTGTTTCTAACGAATATTTCTGTTATTTACTTTTCTTCTATCTATTAATCTAAATTCCAGTGGTAATTTCCTGCCCAAGGTAACCTCTTCTGTTTTTAAATTGCTTGATTTGTCTGATAAATGACTTAAATGTTGAGAAAATGTATTTGTCTTTAATGCTAAATTCTAAGCTCTAAAACAGCTAAAAGTGTAGCTAATAGTGCAGTTTTAGGCTTTTCTTTTTTATAAGTCGATTTCCTTGACTTTCCATCACGTATATTCCAAGAGTTTAAGAACACAGACATGAAATACAAGAACCGTGTGCGGAGCCGAATCTCGAATCTGAAGGACATGAAGAACCCTAATTTAAGGAGGACTGTGTTGTGTGGGAGTGTCACCCCTGAGCGGATGGCTAAGATGACTGCAGAGGTGTGTTGGCTGTTGATGGTTTAATCCTAAAGATCCTGGTGTTTTTACACAATGTTGTTTCTTTTTTTAGTAGTAGTAGTCATAGTGTTTATCTTGTTAACAGCGCTAACAAATTTAAATTAGTTAACGTAGTTATTAACAATTGTTTTTATGTAGGAAATGGCCAGTGATGAGCTGAAGGAAATGAGAAAGAATTTGACCAAAGAGGCTGTCAGGGACCACCAGATGGCTACTACCGGAGGCACTCAGACCGATCTATTCACCTGTGGCAAGTGCAAGGGGAAGTGCTGCACCTATACACAGGTAAAGATTTCATTGTATGTTTCATTTTAAGTAGAGAGCACAGAAGGATGTCATGATCTGTGCAAAGTTACAAAGTTGTGGTTATGATCAGGTTTTTCCACCTCTCCGTGGAAAGTCTAAATACAAGTCCACGTACTCCATTGACATGTTTTGCCTGTTCAGTGTGATGTAAATTGTTTGTGTTCTTGTCATCCCCAGGTTCAAACTCGCAGTGCTGATGAGCCAATGACCACGTTTGTCTTCTGCAATCAATGCGGGAATAGATGGAAGGTACGTTAGTTAATGTTAGCTTTGTTGACCGTTTACCTGCACACGTATATTTGTCCCACCTGTGCTCAACTCATCAATGCTATTTGGTCTTTAAATAGAAAAAATACACCCTGTTGACGCCTTAATGTTGCATAAAAATCAAAGAGAAATTATGTGTTGATTCATCACTAAACACAAAACGTTGATGTGTTTAGTGTCACGTTTTTTTTTTAAGACCCACACCCAGCCAGTCTGCAGCACCTGACCCGCAAAAATATCTGTTAATGAATGACCATAACGTAACCCGCAAACTTCAGATTTTATGCATTGTAGTAGCACATAAACCTTCACCCACAGTACTACAGAAGTGGGAAGATCTAGACTAAATGAACAGACTGGTGCTCATCCACTGTAACTATGAAGGATAAAAATGACCGAAATGTGACTAGAAGAAGCATTTTCATCTAAAGACTAAATTTAAAAGGGTAAATGATGTTTTGTGTCGCTTTTACTTCATAAATTTAACAAATGCAAAACTCTTAGTGACACAAAACATGGAAAATAAATGAAATCCCAACATGACGGCACTACAGTGACCATTGGTTTGTAATAAATATGAAAGGTCAGTCTTTGTTGATTTAAGACTTGATCATCAGTGTTTAATGTAAATATTCCAGTATCTGGGTATTAATTTGTGCTCTTTGTCTTTTTAGTTCTGCTGAGTCTGCGGGCATTTCCACGGTACTCGGACAAGTAGCAAAATTCCTGGACCAGGTTCTGTCTATCTGCAACAGATTGGAGCTTTGCATTCTGTGGTACATGGTGTACAACATGCCATACAAAGATGCCACTGCGGTTACCGTTTGAATAAATATCCTGTTAATAGATTGAGGTCATTGTCAGTTCCCCCGAACACCCTCCCCCAAAATATTTTACTATTGTCATTAGTCATTTCTCACTGTCAGATATATGCAGTCTTGTCTTATTCTCTTTTATCTGCATTTTTTATATGTAGTTTTAACACTTTGGACAATGTTGTTTTGCTTTCCCCTCACAACATTGCATTGTTTTATTTAATTTCCCAATAAAGTGTAATCCATTTGATTAAAAAGAATTGCTTTTCATTAGTCTTCAGTCTCTCCTGGTTATGTGAGCCTTGAACATTATACTAATGCAATTAAGGATGTGTGCTTGTGTGTCAAGGAGTATACATTTGTTATTGGTGGAATATTCATCACATCAAAGTGAATGCTGATGTATGCATATTATAATCTATCCGGGGACAGGATAATGTTATTGGCTGGACCAGAGAAGCCACACAATTGTTTCCCTTTCCTCGAGTTTTAATTGCCAGGTGCAGCCACTCTTACGTCGACAAGCAGTTGTGCTGTCTCACCCTCACACTGAACCCAGATCAGTCTCTCAAGACGGTTTAATCATTGAACTTGAGGAAGGCTGCATTGCTAAAATGTCACCTAAGAAAGACAAATTTAATATATTAAGCTGTGTGTAACATCACTTCTCTTTATTATTAAATTTGTACCTTCAAAGAAAAGTTAACACAGCAAGAGAGCAACATAAATGAATGATTTTCTTTATCTATATTGACCTGATCAGTTTGATGCAGAAATATATATATATTCTGTGCAAACACCATCCTCAAATTTATTCACTGATACATTAAAATCCTTTATTGCTTACCACAAAATAAAGCCATTCAAGTGAAAATTCTCAGGACAGAATTTAGATTTGTTGTGTTTTGGGTTTTTTTTTTTTTTTGTCTCAATCAAAATGTAGAAGAATAAGAAACTAAATCGTTATTGATGGTGATTTTTGTCTTCTGAATTCATCTTTTCAGTCTCTTGGTAAACGCTCCTAATATTTTGTGCAAACATGAGACGGGACATTACTCTTTGGTTGAACTGCGTTCAAATCATAGACAACATGTCCTTATGTAGGCACAAATTGTGTTTTGTGGACTTTTTTTCAAAAATAATTACAAATTCAAACACATTTTTGTTAACATCTTATTTGGATAGTCTACATAATGTGTATATGATATAAAAAGTACTGTCACAGGTGGAGAAAATGTTTGAGACCCCCACACAGCACTAATGCACAATTTTCTTCTGAGCCACATCATCAAAGTTCATGTTTATGAGCAATTCTCATAAAATTGTGAAATCTCTTGAATTATTAAAGTGACAATATATGCTTTTTGATCACTTAAAGAAAGTCCTGGGGTACCTAGGACCTCAAACACTTGCTTAATGGAATAATATTGTACATCTTTAACTTCATTTCAATCCTTTACTGCTACATATGAATAGATAAGTACAAACCGAACTAATCAATAAATGTCTGATCTTGATCCTGGTGGCAAAAATGGCATTTAACAACCTAAAACTTGTCTGTTGGTGTGAAGGCATCACCTCTAACTCCTGTAACATAGCAAAGGGTGTGCCTCAGGGCTCCATCCAAGGACCACTCTTATTTACAATTTATATTAACAGTATTGGTAATAATGTGCAAATTTTCACTTTCATGCTGATGATAATGTTATTTATTTACAGTATACAATATCATCACACTGTGAGCCTTCCATCTATTAGAAGTTAAAGCTGAGGCTGGGTTTTTTTTTTTTCAGAAATAAATCTTGCTTTTCTTTTGAATAAAAAAATAAATGCTTGTTGCTGATACTTTGATGTCCGTAATTTAATACGGCAGTGTTATATACAAGCGTACATCTTCTCAATTCAGTAAGGTAAAGTGACAACTCAGAACAATATTTAGATATGTTGCTTTTTTTTTCCAGGAAAGTTTAAGTACTTGATGTGTTGCTGTGATCAAATCATACAGGAGTCAGTAAAATTATTGTGCTTTATTTTATCTCAATCAAAATGCCCACAAGTCATTATTTTCTTGGAGAGTAGCAGAAAAAAAACCTAAACCATATACTGTAAACATTCACATTATTTGTTTTTTAAAAATGTATTCTTCAGTAAACTCAGCGCAAAATAACACATTTCATATAGTAAACAGAAGAGGAAACAACATTTATAGGCATCACTCCAAACCATTGGCTTAGATTGTGTTTTGAGGTTGATCTGCGCGGTGTATCCATCAGCTCAAATTGCACATAGTAAGTTAAAGTTAACTCTAAGACAAGTAGAAGTGCCACTGTGAAGCACACAGGTTGGCAAGGAGTTCAGATCAACCAGCCCTATCCATTGATCTTTGTTTGTCCTCAGCAAATAGACATGTGTTGTCATCACCCTCTGCCATACTGTTTGGTAGCGCTACCAAAATGGACTGATGTAGTCACGACTAAGGAATCAAGACAAAACACATGCGATAATTTGGCCAAAGAAAGGGACAATTTCCAGTAAACTGGTCTCGTGCTCCAGTAACCACCTTTATGGCAAGAGTCTGAAAACAACTGTTGCCCATGAGAAAGATGTCATAAAATTGAATGTCAAGGCACTTCCCCATGTGAGGATCTTGTCTTTGAGTGACATGTTTGTGAGGCAACAAAGTAATTCAACTAAAACTATCAGAATACATAAAAGTATTTAACACTTGGCAACTCCAATTGTAGTCAATGGAAACGCTCTCGATGAGCGTATGAACACAGTTTACGTGGTAGCTTTGGTGTTGCTGCTAACCTGGCCTGACCCCCAGAGTCGATTTCAATCAGAAGTCAACTTCATATTGCAGGTGGGCAATTTTTCAAGTCGAAAATCGTGCAGGATGATACACAAATGACTCCACCTGCTGTCAAAAATTGTCAATCTCGCAACGTTTTGGTGACGCTTTATTTTACTTGTCTGTAATTTTTTGAGAAGTTTACTAAAAATAATTATGTATTATGTTTTTAAGTATGTAGTATAGATAGAATAGAGACAGTCGGTTCCAATTAATTCAAAATAATTGTTATCTAAACATGAAAAAATGTCAAATTTGTCTCCAGGCAAATGTACAAGTTAAAATACATATACAGTAGAATTACATACGCTTATTTGCTTTCATTAGATGAGAAAATCAACACCACTGTCATATCTGCGAGATGAACATCCAGCTAGAGACAGCAGCCAATTAGCTTAGCTTAGCATAAAGACTGGGAACCGGGGGTAAACAGATAGCCTAACACTCCTATAAGCCGATTTATACATACATAACATTATATCTTGTTTGTTAAGTCCATGCAAATTGTAAAAATCAGAAAAAAAGAAAAAGAAATGGCTGTTTTAGGTGAAGCAGTAACTTCCTGGAGTCTCTACACAATTTTTTGTACAGATTAAACATACAAGCTATTATGTTAATTATCGAGCTTTTGCTATTCAAGATTTTGTTAATTTGGGCAGAGGCACAGGCTAGCTGTTTCCCTCTGTTTCCAGTATTTGTGCTAAGCTAAGCTGATTGGCCTGTGGCTGTAGCTTTACATTTAGCACACAAATAAGAGGTGTAAATATTCCTTCATCTAACTCTCCACGAGCAAAATCGTACCCTTCCTTTAAGTATCCAATCATACATGAATAAGGAATGCATATTTGCTTGGATTAAAGAGGAACACGTCTTTTAAGGATATTGTTATTTTCCTCCAAAGTCAGAAGCAAAATTAATTACGGACCTTTAAAATAAAGTGTTACCCAAAAACCTACCTAACCTAACCATATAGTTAACTCCACCATAGGACTTCAATATAATTTGTACTTGTTGGTTTTTCTTTATTGGCAATAGATATAAATAAAAAATACTTTATCTGGTAAATAGAATTACTTAAATTCTTTTGTCACACTGGTAAAACTATATTAAACCTATGAGGTGTGCATTGAGTAACACTTGAATAAACAAAACTATCCTAAATAGGCAATCTTCTGTGGCTAAGATGGAGTAAAGAAAGTTAAAAATACCCTTCCATCACTGATTTTAGTTTCTTAAGGAAACAAATTGCACACCATGACAAGAGCTATTGTCACTTTCTGTTACTTCACAGATAACCACACTTTCAGCAGTGTCACTCACACACAGTTTCTGCATGAACTGGAGTTGCCAAGTCACTGTCACAGGTACCAAAGTGTGAGGTTAGGTAACAAAACAGGGTGAAACCAAATCATACAGTACCCCACAAAGCTGCCTGCAAGTAGAGCTAACATGTAGCCTTTGACTTGAGCTTTGATTTTCATACGCAGTAAATAGAACCAGGCGTTTCTACATAAAATACCCACAATTCCATTGTTTTCTATTTACAAACTCATAAATATATAGTCTACAGTAGGAATCATTTTCCCCCCAAACAATCATACAAAAAAACAACAGACCATAAAAAACTCTGAACACAAATAAAATAGATTATTTCTATCAAAAGAAAGAAAAAGGAAACAGAAACAAAATGTATTCATATTCCTTTGGAGTGTTTTGCTATGTTGATCTGTAGCAGTACTTGTGATGTCGAGCCCTCGGGAGATTTTGAGACCTGAGTGTCTTCGGTCAGGTGCAGATCACAATAGCGCTGAGATCCCTGGTAGGGGCCAGGCCCGAGGCCCGGTTTATGTAATCCTACACTGAACATACAAAGAAAATTTTTTTTTTAAAAAAGGGGAATAAGGATGCGGGGGTTGGGGGGGAGGAGAGGAGGGAATAAAGACAGTTAAAAGATCACAGGTCATCACCACCCTAAGATTCGGGGGACTGCTCTGACAGAGTGTTGAGCAGGTTTTTGTAGGCTGGGGAGTTCATGTAGCGGGGATACGAGTCTCTTTGCATTAGTGTGTAGATCTGCAGCTGGGCGTCGTCGAACGTGTGCAAGTTGGGTTCCTGCATGTTCCTGTTGATCGCCTCGCGCACACGGGAGTCAAGGCTCACCTGCGAGTCGAGAACAAGGGCAAGTTAGGAAGGAGAGCAAGTACAACTTCTCAATGAAATGGTTTCTTCATTTTGAGAAATAAGCTTCTTTTTTTTTTGCTACTTTTGTCTCATGTCTGTACAGTAAACATGAAGCCACCACCAGCAGCTGCTTAGCTTAGCTTAGCAACAAGACTGGCAACAGAGGAAAGAGCTAGCCTACCTACTCATTTATGTAATCTGGTTCAGTTCTGACGTATTGAGGTGTTTTGCAGGAGTTATGTGCTAAACTATTTCACAGGACAAGTAACTTTAGTCGTTTCCACTGGTTGCCTGGCACCTGCCAAGAAATAGTCAAACATGTGACCTCGTTTTTACATTTCGGTTTTTGGTTCGGATTGAAGAAACCAGATAAAAATCTGCTTAGCAGCACTTCTTAAGTTCACTAATAAACATACACACACTAATAAACTGTTACCCTTGTAGACTAGGGCTGTAACTACACCGGTCCAGTGCAAGCTAGCTGTTTCCCCCTGCTTCCAGTCTTTATGCTAAGCTAAGCTAACTGGCTAACGGGTGTAGCTTCATATTTACCATACAGACATGATATTCGTATCAATCTTCTCATCTAATTCTAAGTCAGTTTTCACCCTTGAAATCAACATATTTTTTTAATAACACAGTGTCATCGAGAGCTGTCAGACCTCTTTAGGCGAGAGGATGGAGATGTAGTCCTCGTAGATGACCCGAGCCTTCTCCTCTATCGCACTCTTATTGGCCTCTTTGCTGAATTCATCACAGGCTAACCAGAAGAGCATGTTCTCCTCGCTGAACTCAGTGCGAAGAAACTGTCGGAAGGAGTTCCTCCCCGCTGGGCAGCACATCAGCTTGTCAAACGACTGCCCCCATGAGCGCACATCCTCCAGCGTGGGTTTAGGACTGCAGAGAGCATGGGCAACATGGAAGTGAACATTTATTTTTCCACGCGTATGTTTTGCAGATTTGTCATTTTTTTTGTGTGCAGTGAAACCAACTGACCAGTCTTCACAGTCTGAGGTCCCTTCTTTGACGTCATAAGAAGCCTTTCGGCTCCTCTCATCCCGGTCTTCATTCCTAATGGTGACATGGAAATGTAACATGTGACAGCAAAACTTGTTATGAAGTGTAACATAAACACTGCAATAACATATAAAAGATATCTTTACCTCGTTATACACACATCTAAACAGAATGTATGTATACACATAAAAACAACCTCTGTACATAGAATAACTTATATTTATCTGAGCTACTATTTTGCTAAACAATTATTGTTCTCTTCTCTTTAAGCAAAAATGCCAAAATTTCCCTGGTTTCAGACTCTGAAATATAAATATCAGTTGACTTTCTTCGCCTTCTATGATAGTAAACTAAATATATCTTTAGGTTTTAGACTGTTGGTCAGACAAAATAAAGCTATTTGAGGACATCATCTTGGGTCTGGGAAAATGAGATGGATATATTTCACAATTTTCTGACATTTTATGAACTAAACAATTCAAATATGATTAAGTGAGACAATAACAGATCATAAAAATGCTCATTATATATGTAGATAATGCAGATAGATACATAAATTCTCACTGTATTGTATACATAGACTGTTGTCCAGCTCCTACTAATTGCTTAATATTTGTTTAGCTGTATGTCTGTAACTGAATTGTTTTAAATGTGCTGTCTGCACTGTCAAAATATAATGAGAGTCAAATTCCTCGAGCCAAAAATTCTGCAGACATTCCTCTGACACTGACAGCAGATAACTAGCTGATGTTTAGGCATGTTCAACATGGCTGCAGGACATGAGTCCACAGATCACATGTAAAAAAATATCAAGAACATAAGACACAAGCCGAAGCCTGCCGCTGAGACACAGTAGCTCAGGCTGTGCTGTCCTGTGTGCAATAATGTCGGCCATGCTGGGTGAGTTCTCTGGTGGAGAGGAAGGGGGAGAAAGACCTACCAGGAACAGCTACAGCAGCAGCACCAGCAGAAGCAACATGCATTTGAGCCCCGTGGGTTGGCCTGGCCTGGCTGGCCCTGCTGGGCCGGTGCAGTTCCCCCCGCTGCCGACTCCTGCTGCACCGACATCTGCCTCTTTCGCATCTCCATCCGCTCTGATCCCATGGGCTACAGACAAGAGGAGAAGCACCGAGTTTAGTTTTTATATGTCAGGAATGGTATTTAACTGAGATTTTCATACACATGCATTGCAGTGAGGACAACAAGACCAAACACCAGTGTGAAATTATCCACCAGTGCATCCATTTTTTGATCACTTTTACCATGGTAACGATTAATTAGATTTATTCAATTTACCACTCACCAGTTGACACCTATGTATTTGTGTGCTGCTGCTCTCTGGCTGCAGCATGTGCTGGCATGCCCAGAGGCCACACTGTAAAGGAATGCTGTTTGCTCTATTCAGGGCAAAAGGGACGAATAATTTGCTGATTTTGTTTCTCCTGCTGCCAAATATGCACCCGTCCTGCACATTTCTGCTCCTCTAATCTCAAAACTGGCTGCATGTTCCCTCATACACACTAACTGCATGTGGAAAATGCATGTTGATCAATCTGGATTGATTTTTGAACACGGGCTTAATGTCCAAATAACCCAAAATGGTCTAAAAAATCATGATCATCAAAATCATGTCTATTTTTGAATTCATACACACTTTGTCGTGCATCTTTAGGCTACATTTCTCATCTTCATTGGATATTTACTAGTGTGTTATGTTCAACAGAATCTCCATGAAGGTTTGAAGGCCTATAAGACTACAGACAGCCTATATTCACAGAATGACTTCTTTCTTGTCTGATTTTAACAAATGTGTCATCACCAGGTCAGACAACTGCCAAATCCTGTCAGATCATTTATGTAACAAAGCTGTCGCTCAACCCAACACACACACACACACACACTCGCACACATAACAACGGCATCATCCGGCTACTACCTGACACAAGAAACGATGCTTAAAAAAAATGTCAGGAGATTTGGTACATGGGAGGGAGGGGGGAGGCGAAGGCGCAGCTTGCAAATCTATAACCGCAGCATCGCTCTATCACAGCCTTTCAGTGAATACAATACCATTTGGTCATTTCTAAAATGGATCCGAGCGCGCTTCTTTCTCTCTTTCCTTTTTTTTTTTTCCTTTTTTTTCACAGATCAGAGCTAGTTTCAGCTGCAGATTTCGTGCGTCTTTCGTGCCAAATGGCATATTTTACGCGTTAGGTGTCGGGTGCTTTCAACGCTGACACAATTGCAGTACGCTATGGCTTGACTCAACAGCTATAGACGATGAAATGGGGGGGGGGTGGTGGTATCCATTCAAAAAAAAAAAAAAAGAAAAAAGGGTAAATCATGATAACACCAAATAAACCAAACCGCGTCTTAACTGTAGCACAGAAATGTGAACGACAAACTGGGATTGAAATTGGTTCCCTGGACGATTTAAAACAGCAGCAGCAGAGACCATTGCATTAGCAACACACATCACATCAATGGGAAGTGCCACCATGAAGAACCGTAGAGCTTCATCGCCCTGGACAACCACCGAAAAGACACTGCCTAGATCTGTTAAAAGCCCCGCTGTACACCAAGATAGTGACATGCCATTTAAAACGCCGGGAAACGGCCCCCAAACGCTCCGCTCACGAAATGTCCGTGCAATGATACATCGGTTTGCTACCAGTACTTACAATTTCACCATGTATGCACAGCGAGAAGAGGTAATTCTTTGCCTTGATTACATCCGATGGCACATAAGGCTTTTTTTCCCGACCGGCTGCTTCAAGTCAGTACGCATGCGTCTTCCCTCCAACTTGTAGTAGCCCAGTGAAGAGAGTAAACCCCGACAGTATGGCACAGGTTTACAGTGCAGCTCCTTTACTCTGCCTTGTGTGCCAGAGACTCTAGAAATTCAAGCAACAGAGGCTGCGTGGTGTCAGTTTATCACAAAGATGGATGGACTTGCACATTTGAGTCTATAAATGAACATAAAAGGGGCATAAAAACACACGCAAACTTCACCTGAGCTCTCCTAACATTATATCTATGTACACGATGCAAAACATTTGAAATCATATTCAGGATTATAATCACCAAAAAGTCACGATTTCGCTGTTTGCACATGCGCCGAAGAGCCCCTGCCTCAAGTCGCTGTCTGTGGTGCTGAAACAGCAAGCAGCAGATCTGAGTGCAGCGCTTGTTTCCAACTTTAACAGCCAAGTTGATATCATTTGTGGAGTTTAAGTCTTATATTTGTACTGTTTCACATTCACTGGCAACACTGGATGAGTTTTAATCCTGTATACATTCATGTCTTCTGTTGTTCCTATCATCAATCTGTTGCATCCGTTTGTTTGTTTCGTTGTATAAACCTTGGATTTGAAAGACTACCCAAGGATGGCAGCTGTAATTTAGTAAATCAGTAATAGATATTACATCTGTTGCTTTGCTTCCCCCTTGGCAACAATCTGTTAAATAACCCTTAAATCAAATCACAGGTTGCAATTTCTCCCTGGCAAGTTATTTACAGCACATCCTGACTTGTTGTACGTGAGCATTTAGTTTGTTTTTGTTTTTTTAAATCTCTTTTACAGATGATTACCAGCCTCTAGTGTAATCTACAGTAGAGCACAGGCCTGCAACCTTTAATGATGTAGACGACAACACTGCCATCTGAAGGTAGCTCGATGTTCTCCACATGATAGTAAAGGACTGACTGACATACGGAGCTTCAATGTTCATATGAATGCATGTGGAAGGCATGTTTGCTTTAATGTGATCCCTAATGTTTGACATGCCTGTGTGAGTATAACACTGTTGCTGTCAGTGTAAATGCCGTTTGATACAGAATCAAGGTAATGCGATGTACGTTTTCACACATATCTTTCAATGCAATTCACTATACGCCTTTATTAATACTTTGCTTTTTAGGTGCATGTCATGTCTTGCTTTGCTCAAACAGCAGATGGCACTCTGCCTATTCTTCAAAAGTCTAGTACGACATACTGCATTTTTAAGTAGTTGTCTTCTTAATTTACACCAACACATTTCTGCTGCCTGTCTCATATTGTCAGTCAAGATGATCTTTGATGCCACATATATGATTTTCACCAGACTGCAATAAGAAATGCTGCAAAATGTAACACAAAACGAGAGAAATAGATTTCTTTCCTTGTCCAGATTAATTACTTCCTGACTGTGCTGAACTGGGGCGTGCCCCGAGCATCTACACATCTTTATTCCCCTCAAGAGATATGAACATGTGACTTTCTCCACAACACTTCATTTAACACCTTCCCCTGTGTTCATGTTATGCAACACAGACCCACAAATAGCCATGTGAGATTGATACATGCACACGCAAGCAACGAATGATTATTTATGCTTTTGTGATTCGACGAACACGCAGATTTTTTCCCTCTGAGGGCACAATGCCAAGTGGAGGAGGGAGTCTGAACACACAAGGTCACACGGAGGAGTAGGACACCGGAGCTGGGTGACAGGATGAATGCAAGTCTTTTCAATATGTGATTAAGGGGATTCAAAGCATTGTGAACCTTTGAGGAAGATAGAATTAACAGTAGATTCAATCACTGGAGCTCAATATGCAGACAGGCACCGGAGAGGAAGTGTGTTACCAACTTAACACCTCAAGAGATCATGCATGGCATCTGTGAACATTTTTATGAAGGTGAAGATGAACTGTCCAATCACAGCCAGCAGAATAAAGGAGACATAATTTATTTTCTCTCCTTTCAATTTCCTGCTGACATTATTGTCCTAATAATGAATTTCTCTCTGTTTCCTCCAGGTGTGTTGATCAAGTTGCTCTTTTTACTGTAAATGTCAGCCTCAATTTATTAAAACGTAATCGGTGTTTTAATCATCGTAACCGAGTTACACGGTCATCTGTTCTTTTGTTTTTTACTTTAACGACATAACTCTGGGCAATATGTCTCCGTGCAAACTGATTGTCCAATTTACCTCTATCAGTTAGGGCTAAACACAATTCAGTTGGGCTCGTTTAAAGAGCGTCCTCACAGGGGGAAACATTTTTGTAGCTTTGCACACACAGGATTTCTATCTGACCTTTTTCTTGAGTGTCATCATTATAAATGATATTTGCTGCAACATTTTAAAGAAATTTCAGTTCCAGGGGACAAAAAAAAAAACAGTAACCATAAATAACAACACCATACATCATCCAACAAATACATAATGGGTTTGAAATAGTTGAGGCAGATATGCCATCACTGATTTAAGGTTCAAGATTTAAATGTATTACTCATGCACTGCAGGACCGAGCTAAAAAGGTTGGTGTGTAATAAAGAACACTCATTAGATTAACATTACCAACATAATAAAACAATATAAATATGTGCTATATATAAAAATGTACATATTTGTAAGGTAAACTATATTTTGTGCACGCTTGAATGCAAATGTGCAGACGAGGATATACAGATGTCAGGAGCTCACCATCCTGATGACTGGAGGGAAGAAGCTTTTCAAGTGTCTCTGTTTTGCTGTGTGAGCAGGTAAGCGGAGTCTAGCTGATATTACATTTCCACCAGTTCAGTCACCGAACCTCCTAAACTGCTCCAGGGTTCCACTGAACCTGGACTCAGGGTCAGGATACGATCATATCATATCTCCATGTATAATTTCGATTATCTGTACAGTTTTAAAATATGTAGGAGTTCTTTAAATCATCAATAAATTGACCTATGTTCTCTTTGGACTACTGACAAGGACCCTGAAATTAAGGTTAGTGGACATAGTCTTTATCAGGACACGACAGTTATCATTTCTGTAATTATGTCTAGACTGTATAACAACAAATCATCTTTAAAGGTCATAGAGGTCATAAAATTACAATAATCCAAAGCAATGACCTGTGAATGGATGACATTTATTACACGGTTGTTTATAATTGCTGCTATAAAAAAATCTTAGCGAAATATCATAAACTGGGACAAAGATTATGAATGAAAGATGTATGAATACATGTGTATCTACGGGCAACACAATACAATGAAAACTGGGCGTGACTGGTCATCAGTGTCAAAGCTGACTTGTGTGGAAGTGTCTGTATGCGTGGTATTCAATAAAATCTGTAATTTAGTGTAAACTTTGATCTAAAAAGGTGTCCTGGTGGCCTAGAGGTCTAAGACCATATAAAAGACCTTTTTCACACATATATATACCAGGAAAGGCACAGATGGAAACAAGTGAGCCAGCGTGTGCAATACCAAAAAATCAGCTGGTATAAATGAAACACAGCCAACATTAAGCTTTCTATTTACACCTTTGCTTCACTGTTACATGTCAAAATATCTGCTGTGAAAAAGGTCTGTCGCTGTGTCTCTGGTTTCAGTCTGGCTGGGAACATTTGTCGCACAACATCCCCCTTTTCTCTCACCTGTCAGCTCTTCATTGCGTACTGTGTAATAAGGACTACAATATGTAATGAAATTTAAAAAATGGGACACTTTATGGAGCTGATCATCATACCTCTGCTTTATTTCTACTATGACATATTGTCTGTTGTGGAGAATGTGTATTATATATGTGTATAAACTAATAAATTTAAAGTCTTGATATTAACATTTACCTGTGTGTGTGTTCTCCAGTTAAAGGGGAACTCCAGAAGCCTTGAAAGTTGTTGTATAAAATGTAAAGTCTGAGGGTCACAAAAAGTCCAGTTCTGCTTTCAGACGTCTAGCAAAGCAACACTTTTGTGAAATGTATATGTTAATGACCTGAACTGAGTCCTTTGTCCTCCCACTCAGCTCTGGGAGCAGCTCCTGTGTCCTCACGGCTCCCTTACAATCCCTTCCCCTCCGCGAATAGTAACATAGTTCTCCTTACTACAGAGAGCTATCGGAAATCTTTATTTATCCACTTACTAAGAATGATTCTGCTGCCGAACTCCAAGAAAAATCACTTTTTCAGACTATTTTTAGAAACTGAATGAACTCACACCTCACTTATTTGTTTCCTATTAAATATTGCATTGGGACATCCACACATATAACCTGTCATGTGTTTTGACCTTCTGTGTGACTGCAACTTTGTTTAGTATTTCTAATGACCGGTATCACACTATTTCAAGACACACTATCTTCTTCTTTTAATCTTCTTAAGCCTCCTTCAGACAGGAAGTGCTTCCCTAAATAGAGGTTTGGCAAGAAGCAAAAAAAAAAAAAGCTGCTGACGCTCAGACAGGAGCAATCTCGTTGCAATGACAACAACAACAACAACAAGTGAAGTTTGAAGGATATTTTATGTTATGTAGGTGTTTAATTAAATGAAACAAAGATCATTTGAGAGATGTGCGGAGATCTATTCGTATACAAATTAGGTCTTTTATTTCTGACAGAACATTTTAACGACTGAGGTTATTTGTGGCAGCTTGTTAGTGCAACAACAAACAGGCAACACACCAATTAGTGTGCTGTGATTCAAAAAGTTTCTGAAATATGTACCGTGAGCAAACTAAAGTAGTTTTACTTGACTGGTTTGTGAGTTTTGACTGTATTTGTTCCACGAAAACTAATAATCAGTGGTATGAGGCTATCCTCAAAAACAGTAAAATATTAACATGTCCATACCTCAAGGCACACCATCTCCTGTTCCTCTTGGATCTGGTCATTGTAGTTCATGGGGTATCCAACACTATGCCGGCAGGCCCGGGCCAGTCTCCGTATCCACTGCCACATCAGGGCCCTGGTGTGTCTGATCCCCCGCAGAGCAGACGTGGGCCTGATCTCCCACTGTCTCACCGCGCTAGCACATGGCATGCTCCGTCCATGAAGCCTCACTCGCCACGTGAGGCTCCAGTCTCTTTGAGATCATAAGAACTCCACGCTCCTTGCTCCTTTCCTCTATGTTTTCTCGGCGTATCTCCAGAAGCACATTGTGACAGAGAGAGAGAGGAGGGGAAAAAAGCATCAGTGACCCTGACGAAGAGAAGAGTGTTTACAAAGGAGAGGGCAGAAGGGGATTAGGACAATGTTCTCACTGGATGCAATCCTGATTCCTCTGTGCTTTACTGCGTCTCACCAGCTTAGGCCAGATTAAGCCAGGAGGTCTTAGTGTCTGAGTGAGATGGACGGAGAGGAAGACTAGTGACAGACGTGGATTCATTTGTGATTGTATATGCTCCTTGATGAATTCCCATGCAATACAATGGATTAAAACACATTGGTAAATGGACTTTGTACAGCAAACATATGGCCACATATATGTACATGCAGCCACCATTAATACAGACAGACACTCTACTGGCAACTGCGGTGCCAGTCCGGGTTACCAACGAGCTTTTGACGTGTTGCACGTGATCGGGTCGCTCATTACAGACTCACAAGGATAAAAACTGATCAAAGCTCTTCAGTGTGAGCAATCATCTAACTTCAGCTCACAAAGCCACAAAGTCAAAGTACAACGTTAGCTGATAAAACAGCTGATTGTAACTGATTGGCCGTAGCTCATCAGGAAGTTGAAGATATTCACAGTATTAATACTTTGCCTGCCCTCCTGTTAAGGATTGTTTTGCTTCTAGGGACTATTTGCAGTCTTGTCTGTGCTTTGGCAGCAGGCACAGACAGTCCCTTTGGTTGTATCGGTTTCACTGCAGCGGCCTTCACTTTTTGGCTTTTTTTGGGCAAGGCTGGTAAATTATTAAAAAGACAACAAGGGAGTAGAGTTTCTGAATCATTCACACTGACAGCTTTAGAACTTCCACATGGTAATTTAAAACCTGATACACTGACTTGTGGTTCTAGAAATTCAAGGCGTATATTGATGTAACTACAAATGGTCAGTTTCTACATGGACATTAACTACAGACACAGACAATAGTAGTGTGAATTGGTGACTGGGCCTTTTCAGTCTGGACTCTGGCTTTGAAACTCTGGAAATGAAACATAATATTCATAACTATGTTTTCATCTGTGTATAATCACCTTAAAATATCATTGTTTGTGTTAGAATGAGTGTTTATTATCTACAGACACTGCTGTGTTTCTACAGTAGCCCAGAAGAGACAAACTAAAAACTGGTTCTATATAGGGGTTTCACGGGAATCTTTAGCCTCAGTGCTCGATACCATTTAATTCTACACACTGGACCTTTAAATCGTACCCGGACGATGTTACTGCTGAAAAAGTTGCCGTAACCTTTATTGTCCTGTGGGGAAAAAATTGCATTTTGAAGCCTGGGTAATAAAACTGAACTGGCTTAGTGACTTCAAACAATAGCAGTACATATATTGCTTTGAGCAGAAGAAAACAAGGAATAGACCTTTTTCATAGCAGCTATTTTGACGTGACATAGTAGGGTCAACACAGGTGTTACCAATGATACTAATTAAGGACAAACAGAGTCAGGGTGCTGCTTGTGGTCCATGTTGGCTCACTGGAAAGTCTCTGCTGCACTAATATGGGACTGGACCTTAATTAGCATCATTGACAACACCTGTGTTGACCCTACCATGTCATGTGAAAAAGGTCCATTGCTGCTTATAACGATGCACATTGCAGCACTGTTACTTATGAGTTATCTTGAAACAGAAACTGACCACAATATTTCTAAAATCTGAATAAAAACACCCACACAGCACACCTATCTTACATTTCTCATAGAAATGTGACATTTAAAGCAATTTCCAGGTTAGTTTGATATTTTTATATCTATAATTATACCTGCATGTCCTCTGTACGTGCACACTGCCTAGATTTTCATGCTTGGGGACTGCAGTTTATGATATCTCCGTAAACATTCAGCTTGATTGTGACTTATTTAACTTCTGCTGGGCTCATGTGACTGACTGTCACATGATAGAGCGTGACGCCGTGTTGTAGTCAGTCAGCTGTTCGCTCAGGACAGTAGCAGGGTGAGTGATTCAACACAGTTTTACTCCGTTATTCATTCATTAGAAAGACAAAATAATCCGACTCGTATGATTTGTCTTAATCTGTCTTAATCACCTGTGTGGCTGTTATCAAGTTGGCACGGCGACAGAGCGGACGCGAAGCTATGTTAGCACGGCTAGCTTACGTTAGCATCCTCAGCTTGTTTTGCTAGTACTAGCCGTGTCACCTTTAACATTATAATTTTTACATGTTTGGTATGTGTGTGTTACATTTAGCTACATTCCCAATACAGCTTAATATCACAGGTTATGTATTGCGTTGTTTCATCGTAGAAAGACCCATCATGGCATGTCGTGACATTGTGATTAAGCTAGTTATCAAAGCTAGCATGACCTGCTACTAACGGTTACAGAATCACGGTCGGTTTGTTAGCTCGCGAACTAACGTCTGAATTAAACACTTAAAATGAAATATTAGATTGATATTTCAGCCCCATGTCGAAGTATTAATTGTAAATTATTTGTAGGTCAAAAGTTCATATATAGCTATTCGCTTTCCTCTTGGTAACAGCTGTGTAACAGCCAAACCAACCTAGTTAACTGTTTATTTAACTTTAGCATCCGGTGCTGTGTTTTAGTGGTTTATTTCAGCTTGCACCTGTATGATAAACCTGTCTCACTGCATCTGATGTTGACTCACTGTGCTCATGTCAATTCTGTCTCCATCCAGGTGCAGTTGGCTTTCTGTCTTTACGTTGACTGTAGGTGATATAGTTCATGATGGATATCCGCGGGGCTGTGGATGCTGCAGTCCCCACCAACATCATTGCTGCAAAGGCAGCTGAGGTGCGGGCCAATCTGGTGAACTGGCAGTCCTACCTGCAGTAAGTACACATTACAACAGCCACATCATGTTATATATACACTCACTAGACACCTAATTAGGTGCAATCTAAATACACACATTCATACACTGACTGGCTGCCATGCAAGGTGCCAACTACTCATCAGTTTTAGGTGCTAACCATTCACACACCAGTCGCATTCAGCATCTTGCTCAAGGACACCTTGACATGCAGACCGGAGGAGCCAGGGATCGAACCGTCGATCATCTGATAATACAACAGGATTGCCATGAATTCTGCGTTTATGAAGCTTATAAATGTTTGTTTGTCCACACCATTTACATGCATCCCTCTTCTGCTTCAGAAAGTCTACTTTCTCTCGGTCTCTATTTGACATAAGTTAGAACAAAATACACACATAAGCTGCATATTTTGTTGTGATATTGTATTAAAGTCAGCGTGTCAAGCAGTTAAGCCGTCAGTACGTCAAACCTTCTGAATACATCAGTGTAGAGTGCCAGTCTAAAAGCAGCTTTGCTCTAGTTCCTGTGTTGTGATTCACTGTCTTGAGTGATAACTTCCTCTTTGAGCCACATTATCATCTCTAAAAAAAAAAAAAAATCATCTGCTGACTTGATTCCTTGTTTCAGTTAGTATGGACATACTATAAGCATGTTTTTACTTTAACTGTCCACCTTTGTGGATTGTACGGTGTGTTTTAACTAGAGCGTGTGGCATTTCCACATTAATTGCCATTATAGTGCGAGCTGCCTTTGCAGTTTAAAGTAGCATGCTCGTGACAAAGTCAAGCCTTCAGTGAGAGGGACAGCAGCTTTGTGTGTGCTGTATGTCTTGATCAAATGGCAAAGAAAGTGTTTTGAATGCCTCATGAATAATCAATAGAAAGATCACTCTTTATTAGCCAACTCACTGCTGGTCAAAGTAGTGAATGCTTCATAGTACGCATATTGTATTAGCATTGTGCTAACATGGCAATGGCCTGATGAATTCTCTTCCAGGAGTCAGATGATTTCATCGGAGGACTGTGAATTCATCAAGAAATTTGAAGTGGCCAACACTGAGGAGAAACAGGTCATTCTGACCAATGAAGGACATCAGGTATCTTTTATATTTGATATTTAGATCTGTGCATTTTTGTGTTCTCCTTTTAGATTTACTTACACTTTTAAACTTGATGTTTAGTTCACAACCTTTCAAACTAAGCAGACAGAGAGCTGGTTACATTAAGAAGTATATTATCTATACTATCTTTTTTATATGTACATACTAATTCGAATACCTGGAGCCTGTACTTTGGGAAATTGTGCTTACGTATGTGCGTTGTGCAATTCCACTTCAGAAGACTTTAAACCACCTACAGTTTCCACCCCTCCACCTGCATATACACTATTTTTTTTTTTTTACCCTTTAAACTTGTCTCCTCGGTTCATATTAAATTTTCTAACTGCACCCAGTGCTTTGAAATTCCTGTAAAGCTGACTTCACAGACACCATCTTGCATTTTGCTGACGTGAGGGAGTCTCTGGACTGTTTTTAGAGGCACCAGGCAGAATAAAAGCAAAGGCAGTTTGTTCAATTTATCAATTGGTACACGGGTGGCGTGTCTTTGTCCTGTGTCTCTGAGATTGTATTTATTTTGTTTTTTGCTCAGTGTGCGAAGACTTTTCTGAACCTGATGGCCCACATCTCCAAGGAGCAGACAGTCCAGTACATCCTGACTCTGATTGATGACACTCTGCAGGTACACACTCACACAGACTCTGGGCAAATAGGCATGTACGGTTAAAAAAAAAAAAAGGACAGCAGGACCTTGGTCAGAAAACCTGTTAGAATCACATCGTTTTACCTTCACCAGGGAAGAGTTTTGATTTAGGTTTCTGTCAGGGCAATGTCATGATTTTTAAAAAGGTTACATAAGGAAATAGGACATAGTTGTCAATTGAATATTGAAGTTCTCCCTTTTCATTAGATCTTAGATATAAATGAGGCTGTGTTTATTAATTATTGTTATTAAAAACAGAAGATTAGATCTGCCAGATTTGGGAAAAGTGTTGATTTCTCCACCTAAATTATTAAGCCTTGATTTATTTCTATGTTCATTTTTGTGTCCTACAAAATAAATAAGTAGATAAAAATATGCACTTACGCAAACCTGTGTAATTATGCAGAGTTGGACTTCTTTATTCTAAAACAACATGTATCAGCATGTTTCTTTAGTAAGAAGCTTGTAAAGATCAGTTTCTCCAGCTGTGCAGAAAATAAATTGGAATCTTAAGATTTTAAATCAATCGTGTTTCAGGAGAACCATCAGCGCGTGAACATCTTCTTTGATTACGCCAAAAAGACGAAGAACACCGCCTGGTCCTATTTCCTTCCAATGCTGAATCGTCAGGACCTTTTTACCGTCCACATGGTGAGTTAAGAGATACTAAGCATTTTTCAGAGTATGATAAATGCAAATACATGAGTCACATAACAACCCAAGCTGTCCCCAAAACGTTAGAATTCTTAGTTGGTGCATATAAAATCCAGTGCATTCCCACGATTCAGGCAGTATTTTACTATTGATAAATATTAATCACTATCATGAGGAACATTGTCAGTGTGTAGACTAAACAAGGTCAGCATACAGTATATTCACACTGGGCTGTGAACTAGGTGGTGAAACATCTCAAACTTAATCATAGTGTGATATTTTTAGTAGCTGAAATGATCCAATTAAGAATCAGAGATTGTGTTTTCACAGATAAGATGCTCTATTCCATTACGTTCTTCACAGCCATGAATTTTTCACAGATGTGACTCTGCTTCTAATCATAGGAAGACATCAATAATTCCTCACAAAGCAACCTTCTCCTTTTCCACAAAAACAAGCAATTAATGTAATGATTTCTCCCTGCCACCCTTTTTCAAATAAATAAAGGCTGACCACCCATCTACAAACTGAGTTCTATGATACGGCACCCACAGCTTGATTTAAAAATACAAGCCAAATGGCATCCCGCAGGTGGCCATAATGTGACCCCGAGTCTGTGACACAGCACTTTAACTCAATCCAACTGTCATGGAGATCCTTGCTTTTGGATTAGAGCCCCGATATTTCTTCACATCTTCTCCTGGCAAGGAGGAAAATGGAGAATGCAATTTGTTATCTGTCTCATCACAGGACTCACAGGAGGCAAATTGCAAGCCAAAATTGTTTATGAGATAGTTGATTTGGCCTCATGTTTTTTCTGCACTTAGATGGGCTTGTAGACAGTTTTTTATTCAGTGTTATCTCCATGTGCCCAGCATCCACATTCATTCTCTTTGTTTCTTTGTTTCTTTCTTTCTTTCTTTCTTTCTTTCTTTCTTTCTTTCTTTCTTTCTTTCTCTCCCTGGAAGTTGAACTAAAGTTGCTGTAATTCATCACAGAAGACCTGATCACAGATCATTTAGACAGGGCAACAATTAAATATATTTTTAGCTCTTCCCTACCTTAAAACAAAGCAGCAGAATGAATTCATTTCATTCACTGCATGTATATTTTACACTTTTCACATTGAAAAGGGAGATTTGCATAATGGCCATTGCTGCTGCACTGTAGTAATAAGTAACACAATACCTTCATTTTTCAGTGCAATTTATCATGGCCTTGTTGTAAATTTCTACCATTCATGCATAACATTAAGAATCTGAAATCTCTTCCGTCCTTTATCAGGCGGCGAGGATCATTGCTAAGCTGGCTGCCTGGGGCCGTGATCTGATGGAGGGAAGCGATCTGAACTACTACTTCAACTGGATCAAAAGCCAACTCAGTTCACAGGTATGTCAATCAAAACCTGGTCGCTAAAATGACTTGTGATATTTAAAAGTCAATTTGTTTATTTATATATCTAGGTGGTTTCAGTGACTTCTGTCATTGCTTTTAAGCCTACAAAAAGGGTCTGCACATGAAACAGAGACATCAGTTTACAGTTCCTTTTTTTAGTACTTTAGTTTGTATGTTCATGTGAAAAGCTGTGTGTGTGTATATACAGTACACTGTATAACTGATGTGTGATATAATTTACTTCTTTGTGTCTTCTTTTAAATTGGTTCTATCATGGATTATTTAATTTCTAGAGAATTTGGCTTCCTCTTTCTCATCTATTAATTTATTCCTTTAAAAAGGGTCTAATCATAAATCATTAAATGGCAAAGTATTTCTATTTTCCACCTCTATTCATTTCCCCTTAATTAAATTCCATTGTTTGGGCTCACAGTGAAAACTTTGCGCTGAATGAAATGTAATGTATTTTTTCATATTGAGTTTTAGCAGCCAGGCTTGTCAGCTCTTGAAATGGTCTGATGAAAGCTGCCCTGTAGGTGCTGGCTTTGCCTTGGCAGATGTATGCACTAAAGAGTGGGATGATAAAACAGATAAATATTGATTTCTAGTTTCTTTTGTGCTTCTGCGTTGCACACCAGTATTTCTAAAATATCCGGAGGTGTAGGTAAAGCTAGCTTTCTCCAAAAGTACGGTTTCATCATTCAACGTTCTGTCTTTACAAAATATGTTCTTTAACTATAACTTAATTTCTCTCCTCAGCAGCCAATCAACGAATCAATGAGCATCCACTGTCACTGACTGTGTAGTCCAGTGCCACTTAAACTTAGCTTGACGCGATGGATTGTGAACACTTGTGCACCTGTTTCTTTTGTTTATCTCTCATTAGAACCTACATGGTACAGGTCCAGAATCAGGCACAGGAGCAGGAACTATTTCCCCCAGTGAAGTGAGTATTAGTGAAGTGTGTCTTCGGTCACCATGGCACTTCAGAGAAAAAAAAAAAAAAAAAACCCTGCAGGGTTTGTGCAAGCTGGCGTCTGTCAGCTGTCAGTTGACTTTCACATCTTTTCTTTCCCCTCTTTATCTCTCCCATCCTGTTCTTGCACTCCAGCATTTTTTTTATTAATAATTGCAGATTGTTGGAGACCTGAGTCTGTTAGAGTAGGTTTAGAGCAGATCTTCATTTTGACAGCATGGTGTTTGCTGCCACTGGTTGGTTTTTAACTGTGTATATGTGGAAATTGCATGCGGTAAGCCACTTCTCCTTAATGCTAAAAGCGCATGACAAACACAGCTTTTCCTCTACATTAGGATAACAAGGGAACATTGGAATAGTATTTGCCCAGCAGCAGCATTCACCCATTTTAAATAGCATAGCGTGATTATTCTGAGATGTGTACTCAGAATTATATTGACAGAAGCGCTATCTAATGACTGAACATCATCTTTTCCTCTGCATTTTCAACCAGGTAACCTTCACTCCTCCACTCTTCTGTCGTCACTGCTGCCTGTTCTTTTTTGCTGAACTTCTTTGCTTTTCTTCAACTCTTTTCTAATTAACAGATTAATGTGATCTATTTTCTCCTCTCAGCTTCTTCCACTCTCTAATCTCAAATTTACATTATTCTGCTCAGGTGTGATGGGACTCTTTTCCCTGCTGTTGCTCTGTATTGTACTATTGGGTCTGTGATCTAGCATGTGTTGATGTATAATACAATAGCCTGCATGTGCGATGCCTCAGGTTTGATCGGTGACAGTAATGCAAGTTTTTTTTGGACTGGCCTTCTTCCACGTGCTGTATCTGCTTGTCAATTACTCTATGTTTCAGAACCGCACTAATTGTACTTGACCCTCTAACATTTTGTTTGTTTTCCTGATTGCACAGCTAAGGCTCGCGCTTCTGTTTGAGTAAATGTTTGCCTCTGTCCTTTGCAGAGCTCTCAGTATGTTCAGTGCGTGGCTGGATGCCTTCAGCTGATGCTGAGGGTCAATGAATATAGGTTTGCCTGGGTGGAGGCTGATGGAGTCAACTGGTGAGTAATGACTCTTTTAAATGGGGTTCCTGCAGTTTTATTTTTTTAATTTTTTTTTTTATTTACTGTGTATTTAACAAAAAAAAAGGATGAAAAATTTCTTTCAATGGAGTCCTGGCAAAGACAGGCAGCAGCACACACTAGGAAGAAGTATATTAAAACAGATACAAAACAAAACAGACAGTATTACAATACAAAGTAATCTAAAAATAATAAAAATGCAGTACAAGCCATGAGTTTAACAAAATCAGTTTAAGCAATCTTTCAATTTGGATTTAAAAGCTTTCAAAGAGATCCGATCTTTAAGTTTTATAACAGTCTGTCAAACTGAGGGTGCAGAGGATCCAAACGCCCTCTGCCCTCTGCCCAATTTCTGTACGAACATTTGGTGCAGACAACATGTAAAGGTCTTTTGATCGCAGTACTGTCCATCACACTTCTGAGAAATATAAGTACAACTACCCAAAAATCGTCTTTTCTAGTCTTTCACAGTCTAGAAAATAGACCCAATATTCTTTATATATATGTAAATAAACACACTTATGTTGCAGTGATCTTTAAATGTGGTCTGACACTGATGGCTGATAACACTGTGACAAAGTTATGTAATGGAGGCAGGATATTTTAGAGTTAGCGAACTGTTTTTGTCCAAAATGAAATCAGTGCAGCGAAACCGTAAACTTGACTGTGAATTTTGTAATTACTAATAACTATACATTTAACTATACATACACAACACATTCATTTGAATACCCCGAGCATCTTTTTCTGCATTGTGTCTTTTAGCACATATTGGGCTGCAAATACAAATACTGTGATGTGTGACAGGCTAATATTGGCTGATTAAAACCGGCCTGCTGATTATATATTGG
Organism: Miichthys miiuy; assembly: GCA_036365135.1. Classification (NCBI taxonomy): domain Eukaryota; kingdom Metazoa; phylum Chordata; class Actinopteri; family Sciaenidae; genus Miichthys; species Miichthys miiuy. Next base: position 8,285,688 of record CM071617.1, on the reverse strand, counting down.
TCGGCTTTAGAAGAAAACATTTAATTTAGTCTGGTCTTGAAAAATTTTATAATATATGGTCAATAAAATGTTTAAACAGTTGGAACAAATAAAGTAGAATAAAGTACACAGTAGTACTAGAATGAGGAAAAACACGGTTAAAGCCAATAGCACTTTTTTCATCTTCATTTGTCACTAAAACCATCCAAAGAGAGAAGCAAGAAGATACCAGAAACTAGAGGAGCAGCCTGTCAGATCCATAGCTAGTAACCAGACAAATTACATTTTCTTTAAAAAGCCAATTACTGATGGGCTAAAAGACCTCTTGTACCTGTTAGTGCCATCTCTAGAGAGGTGAAATCTCCGTCCTGATGGAAGCAAATTACTCTCACTTTGTAAAGGCTGCTGGGAGTGCAGTGAGATGACCTGAGTTCTCCTCTGTGGCTCTGACGTGACACGTATTGACCCTTTTGTTTGCTGCTTTAAAGCTTTTAAACTTTATTAAATCTTCAGAGGCTGCAATTTAAGGGACATTTTTATTTTCTCTATGTGTTGTATTCTTGATGAAATTTGCCTTCCTGAAAACACCCCATGTGGATGTGTGGAAGTAGTTTTGCATTTTAACACGCATTCTTTGCAATTCAGATAACCAAAAAAAAAAATCTTAAATGTTAATTAACACCTCTATTCTCACTCAGTGACGTGGATGCATTATATTCTGCAGCCACATTGCTAAAGGGAGTGGGTAGTTGAACGAAAAAGAACGCTGCAAAAAAAAAAATTAGAATCAGTTCCCACTATCCTTTACTTGGTCCCCGACTTTTTTTAATTTAATGCTGCATTGTAAAAACGAGCCTTCCGGCTCAATTTAGATCAAGTCAAGTCAACTTTATTGTCAGTGCTGCTATATGTGCAGGACATACACAGAACTCAAGTAGCGTTTCCCTCGTATCCCGGGTGCAAACAGCAATAAACATGAAATATAAAATATAAAAATATATAAGATCAGAAAATGATTGCACATGTATGAGCTCCACATCTCTGCACTTACCATTTATCTCTGCAAATGTACGACACAGTCTGTCTAGCTGTTGTCATTAGTACTCTGTATTTTGAGCAATTCTTCCATTATCTAAAGACTAAAAACATTTCAGTATTCACCATCATCGAAGATAATGGACGAACAGCATGCAGGCACACAGCTGTGAAAGCTCCTCTATTAGTAAACTGATGGTAGATATAGATGTGGGTCTTTTTTCCCAGCACTTCGCCTGTTTTGGTTTTTTTTTCCCCCCTTTTTTTTTTAAAAAAAGAAGTTTTATCTATTTATATTATTTTTTCATTAAAGCATCACGGCAGTGCTGAGCAACAAGTGTGGCTTCCAGCTCCAGTACCAGATGATCTTCTGTGTTTGGCTCCTGGCCTTCAGTCCTCAACTCTGTGAGAATCTGAGACGCTACAACGTAGTGCCGGCACTGTCCGACATCCTCCAGGAGTCTGTCAAGGAGAAGGTCACTCGAATCATTCTGGCTGCCTTCAGGGTATGTGGAGAATTTCTTGCTCGTTTTGTGCGTCTCTAAAATGCCACTTTTCACAGAAAATGTTTTTACCACACGGGCTGAACTGCTGTCCCCTTCCTGCTTCAGAGACTGGCCATGGGCGTCTGCTAGATTTATTTATTTATTTTATTTTTTTCTGTACATTTGTAGTAACATTTTACCACATGGAAAACTAGGTCAACATTTACATTTGGTACATTTATATTGTATTTCAAATGGAAGAAATAAACAGCATTGAAATCACCATATTAACCCTAAGATGATACACAAGGTGCCTGAAAGAGCAACTGATGAAAAGACTGTACATAAGAGCACATGAAGGTGTGCCATGAAAAAGTATTTACTCTGAAGAGTTGCCACGGTTTGCCAATGTTTTTATGCTTGCAAAAGTTTGCAGAACATAATTTGACACCAGCACTTTTATGCTTATATAGGACAAGCTAGTGTATTTTTCTGAATCCTACACAGCAACATTTACATCTAATTAGGCTGTGTAATTTATCACGACAAGAACAAACTGAAATGACAACTCTTAAACAACAGACGAGGCAGCTTATAAAACAACCAAGCCCATAAAAAAATACATAAATATGCTTTATGATTATGGTGCTCTTTCAGCTCCCTGCTGTGATTGCTCAAATAATCTCCTGAATATTTAATGCAGTCCTAAGAGCTGCGTTCGGGACTTGCTCTGTTGTTTTTGTGTTTCCACCGAGTAATGAATTCCCAATACTATACCCTGGCAAAATTAAATTAATGGCACCAACGCAGGTCTGGAACATCCAGGAAATACACTGAAAATCAATGTGGTAATGTGACTGTCCTCAGAGGGCTGAGGAAGAGTGTAGAAATGATAGTTAACATAAAGTACACTGATATTTTAGGCGTCATAATCTATTGCTATAACACAGTGCATTTGTCTAGTTCACAGCTTGTGGTACCTGGCCGCCCTCAACACGCACATCATATTGAATACCAAACAAAATGTTCACGTCTACTCATTGAATTATGGCCTCGAGGAAATATGGATTTTTGAATAAAAAGCTTCAATGATATTCAGTCGTTGTCCACCCCGCCAACACCAGAAAGCCAAACGACCTTGCTCAGAGCACAATGGTGTTGTAAATGGCATTGATTACATGATTGAAACATGAGCTCATACACCAGTGGAGGAAAAGTTAGCTGATTTTCAAACCCAACTTAAAGGAAGGTATTTAAGGTTTCTTGTGCTTCTCCGTCAGCCAGTTTCAATCAGTGTCTCGCTGCAAAATAGGCATCTGTGTTCCTAAAGGACTACCTTTTCTCCCTCATCTTTTGTTTACTGAAATTAGTTAGAAACCATGTCTTAGAGAATACATTGTGCTCTGTTATGTTTCCCTCTGTGGACTGCACGTGTTCCTGCTTTGAATTTCCTTCAAAGCTCATTCATCACAGCTCTCTCATGCCAGCAGAGCTGTCACATAAAGTGTTTGTGTATATACCCATAGAAGAAAGAGACTCCATTCTTAATTGGTCAGAGAAGTTTGTAGTTGTAGCTATATCACAGCTAATTAAAGGCAGCGGTGGGCATTGAAGGGAGACCCTGAAACGTCTTGAAATGTTGAGTGGGTTTTTCCCCGGAGGTGTTCGACTTACCTTGTACAGTGAGTGTGTTTTGACATGGAATACGGAGAGCTACAAAAACATTGTTCCACGCCAACAAATATAGAATTGTTTTGTTGCTGTTTCTTGAGATCATGCAGATTTCAAGAAAGTTGAGATCACGTGTAATTCTCTTTTTACAAAACTATTCTACTTTTTTCTGCATGTTATTTCCCAAATGTCCTAATTATGCAAATGATTCTGCTCACCATGTGGGAATTGTAATGCGACTTAAATTATCCAGACCATCTGGAAGTCCTTGAACACATCATCCCAGGCAGTGCTACTGTGTTTGTGATGTTCTAGTCCTAACCTGTCTCTGGTACTAAAAGGTTTTTTGTTTTTTTTTCTGACAAACATTCATTTATGAAAACATGACATTACTTTTAGACATAGACCTTCAAAGGCAAGCAAGCTATTAACATTCGCTGTGACTCGGGCAATTTGCTGCATTTGATATTGAGTTCACATCACAGGTTTCTTCCAGGAAAACGTTTTCAGATATTTGTAGATATGTCCTCAATGGTTGAGACTCAGTCAGAGTATAGAATGGACTTCCTCCATCTCAGTCTCTGAAGCCCCTTTCTGCCGTGTTACTCCAAAATGACAGTTTGAGTTTCTGCCACTTTGTGAGGATATTTTACTTGAACGTTGTGTTGTGAATCCAGGTTTTTTTTTTGTTTTTTAAATGCTTGAATACAATCATGATATTTGCGCTGCCAATTTGGTATGTATTGTTTTTGTTGTATTATTATTGTATTATTGGCTTATTGCCAATTCCTATATGTCTATGATAGGCCATGGCTCTACTGTCTAACTTGGACCGGTTAGACCAGTTTAAATATATTTGTGGAACTGCTACTAGATCTTATTAGATATGACCGTTTCACAGGACTAAGAAACATTAGAGCTACCAAAGCATAAATGGTGTGACAAAATTTCAGTTTCACTCAACCCTATTTACAGTAATATCTAAATATATATATCTATATCTACTGAAAAGTAGTATGAAGTAGTCTCACATTATTACAATTGTTTTTAAGTTAAATTAATCAATTATTCATCAGAAAATAATAGAAACAGCCATCAGAAGTTCACAGAGCTCAAGCTGCCACCTTCAAATCGCTTGTCATTGGTCCAAAACCTTTGAAGATGTTTAATTTCCAATGTAAAAGAGACACTAAAACAGCAAACTGGAACTAGCTGGAGCTCTTCTTGGCATTAAAGCTCGATGATCAGTGTTGTCAGTTTTCTGTCACTCAACTGGTAGAGTAATCCAGTGGTTATTTCTGCAAGTTACTCATTTATTCATTGATTTGATTTAATTTGGTTTGAGTAGGCGTATTTTTTTTCTCAAATAATTTGCTCACTTATGAGTGGAGTGATTTATCTAATTTATCTACCATCTGTTTCTCACACTGTGACAGAATCTCCTGGAGAAATCAGCAGAGAGGGAGACTCGACAGGAGTACGCTTTGGCCATGATTCAGTGCAAGGTGCTGAAACAACTTGAAAACCTCGAGCAGCAGAAGTACGATGATGAGGACATCACAGAGGACATTAAGTTCCTGCTGGAGAGGCTTGGAGAGAGTGTGCAGGATCTCAGGTACTCGGTGGATTTGAGTCCATGAATAACGCACAATTACAGTTAGTAGATTGTGAAAAAGTGATGAGAATATTCTGTAAATATCACTCGGAACAAGTATTTCAAAGAATTCAGGATTTAGTGCTGCACATGAATGAAGCTAGTCTACTGTCTAGAAGACATATTTCATTTCATGTTGAATGCTGCATTGATTACATGCGTGGGTGACCATATTCTTAACCATATGCTGCGCCTCTCAAATCACGACTCTGCATAACAGATGGGATGAAAGAAAGCAGCTCTTTTTTTTTTTTTTTGCTGAGACAAAAAAACAGTGGGGATCCTTGGCCTGTTGTCTTTACTTGTTTAAATAAGTACAAATAAAATGTTCTCTGTATTTATTTATTTTTATCATCAGTTCATTTGATGAGTACAGCTCTGAACTCAAATCCGGCCGCCTGGAATGGAGTCCTGTGCACAAGTCTGAGAAGTTCTGGCGTGAAAACGCCGTCCGCCTGAATGAGAAGAACTACGAGCTCCTCAAGTAAGATGAAGCATGTACTGTAGCAAGAATATTTTCTCCATTTGCCTTTTTTTTTCTTTTCTTACATTGACATTTTGTAAAGACCAATGCTGCAGAAAGCTTAGTGCAGGTACCCAAAGGCACAAAATATGTTTTATCATAGACGTAGATATTATGAATTCAGTGCATTTTAAATGACGGAGACGTGACTTGACTCAGAAATGAGTCCGCTGCTCTTAACTGCACATGAAAATAACACATCCAGAATTTCAAAAACAAAGTATAATAAGAATTGTTGCTCTGCTCTGAATTAATTCAAATGAAATGAGTTGACAAAACGAATTTCAGAGTAATGACATGTACAAACAATCAAGTTGCTCGGAGGATGAAGTCCACTGATCCTCTCCTCCACTGACTATCTCTCGAGCTTTGTCCAGTGCTACGTTTTTTGATCAAATACTTGCAAAGCTGAGTTGCCTGATAGCTCACCTGATAAAGCATGCCACCCACGTACAAAGCCTCAGTCTTTGCCCCGGCAGCTCAGGGTTCGATTCCAACCTGTGGCTATTTGCTGCACGTCATCCCCCCTCCCTCTCTCCTGAATTTCCTGTCTCTGTCAAAGGTAACAGAGGTTCAAAAGCTCAGAGAACAAGCTTTAAAAATACCTGCAAAACGAATAACATTCCCATCAACTTCTTTGTGTTTATTGCGAATCAGCAAATGCATATAAACACGCACGGTAACTCTTGCATCTTGTTTCTGTGAGCTTTATGAGTTTATTTAAAAATGAGGCTTTGAAAGATCTAATACGGTTTTCCAATGTGGTTAATGTTGGGAAAAAAAAGAATTACAAAGTGAGAAATACATATTCGTTCTCAAATCAGCATTGAATGTCACAGGTCACATTTATACAAAACACAAAACAAAGGCAGACACTCACCAGCATCACGTTTGATGATTGCACAGCCTCTTAACATTGTTTCTCATCCTTGTTGTGTGTATGTGGCCAATCTAAGGACTCAGATCAGAGATAAAATATCAATTTGTGTCCGTGTTCTTTGTTATTCCAGTCACACGCTCTGTTGGGCCTATTGACATTCAGTAAAAATCCTGATCTACACATCTCATTGTCTCATCACTGTCCCTGTCTCTGTAATCAGCTCAGGCATCATCTCAGCTTAAATTACCCTCCTTTTTTATTAGTCTCTTTTCCAGACTCGTATCAGTTTGAACCCCGAGGTGTCACTTTTTCAGAGGATGCCTCATGTCCTTGGATTTAGATTTTAGAGTTTAGGTTTTACCTCAGTTTGAAGTAACATTAACATTTGTACATCCAACATTTATATTAGCTGACAAAAATAATCTTAGTTAATCTGTTTATTTAATGAAGCTTTCTCTGTAAAGTCTCTGCCTATAGGCATCTGAAAAATGTGATTTCAGAGTGAATAAGGTGTGATGGAAGCTGCCTTTTGATGCCGACAGACCTCCCTTCTTTTGTCTGCTTTTCTTCAATAGGATCTTGACAAGACTGTTGGAGGTGTCTGATGATCCCCAAGTCATAGCAGTCGCAGCTCATGACATTGGAGAGTACGTGCGACATTACCCACGTGGCAAACGGTGAGACGTTTCTCTGTGAAAAAACAATTTGAATCAAAGCTTAAAGCCACTCTGTGTAGATTTTAGCAACCCATTCACTACTATCAAAAGACATTATGATAAACAACAGTGCTAAAAAAACATTTTCACCTATATAATGAACCCATATCAAAAGCGAGTGCATAAGAAGCGTCTAGTCTATCTCTACTCTAACTCCATTAACGTGCTTAAAGCATCTGTCTTACTAACCCCTGAATTACAGCGGCACAGCTCTGTGATGTTGCAGCTGTTTCGCTGCTGCCACACGGCTCCATATCGCACCAGGAGTGTTTTTAGAACGCTGCCAGGCTTTAACTTGCTCAGATTTGGTCATTTGAAAATTGACCAGATCCTCTATGCTTCCGGCGGGCTTCATGTGCTCTGTTCTGCTTGCTGTGGCTGTTCGTGGCATTCATTTAAAAACAGAACAGTTGTGTATTCTCCACAGAGCAGAGAGCTGCTTCTGAAATATGCTGCAGAGCTACTGGTGGAATCATAAAAACTGTCTAGAGCAGGCAGAGTCAGCTCCGTCAGCCACGATGCAGCCGGAAGACATCTTAGCCATGCTGGTGGGATTCAGCTCTAGTAGACAAAAATAGTTTTCATGCCCACCGGGGGTATACAGGAGTATTCATTTATGATTTGTTTTTATTCCCCCTCCACTGTAGCAGGTTGGGGGAAATATACCTATACTGAAATATAATACTAAAACTGATTAGTCATAGAAATAGTCAGTGGCCTTTTTTAATTAATTTAAGTTCCAACTGTTGTCAGCGCAAATATCTAATAAGGCGGCAATTGGATTCATCAAAGGCATGCAAACATTGTGAAGAGGTTAAGCTGTTCAGACATCAGATTAGGGGGAGACTTTGATCATAGATTGGTTGTTGGCAACAGACAAACAACAAAAAAAACATCCAGTGAGCAGCAGTTCTGCTTTGTTAATGAGAGAGGTCAGAGGAAGCTGACAGGAAGGCCACGGTAACTTGAAGTGGGTGGGCTTCAGCAGCAAAAGACCACAGTAGGTTACACTAGACGGTGTATCAGTGGACAGTGGTTCATTAAAACTGGACAATAGAAGAGACATGCAGATCATAGGGTCAGAATTTGGCATGAATCCATCAACATGAACCCATCATTGTGTCAACGGCTCAGGCTCCTGGTGGTGTAATGCTGTGGGGATTATATTCTTGACACACATTTGGCTCCTTAATACCACTTCAGCATGGTTTAAAAATGCAACAGCCTACTTGAGTAGTGTTACTGACCATGTCCTCCCTTTATGACCATCTTCTAATGACTCCTGCTAACCATATAACATGTCACAGAGCGCACGTCCTCTCCAGCTGGTTGACAATGAGCATAGTGTCCTCCGGTGACCTCCTCAGAGCACCTTAGCGTTGTGGAGATTCGCAGCATTACTGTGCAGCCAATGAATGTGCAGCAACTGCGTGATCATGCCAGCATAGACCAGAATCTCTAAGGAAGCACCTTGTTATAACGTATCTCAGATGTGGATTGGTGGCTTTGATAAAATGGAAGTGGATTTCTCCTGTGACACGGGTGAGTGAGGGAGGTCAAAAACATTTGTTTTCTGGAGACGTGTGGTTTGCCTTTTAGATAAACGGGCTGAAAGCAACACAGCCTTCACCACATTTCATCTGGATTAGCTAATTCTTCTATAAACAAAAACTAGTTGTCAAATCATAAAAAAAATAAACACATAGTGGCTTAATCTGTTTAGATTATTAGATGTGTTTCTACTCTTGCTTGCTGCATTCCATATCTCAGTTCTGGACCTACTTAAAATAAATTCATGTTTGCAGTTTTATAAGTACTGAAAGAGTGGGCAACACCTTTTTACATATGCTTCAGTTGGTCTAGAGTTCAGCGTTGGTGTGTGGCAGGCTTTTTTTTCCCACTTTGCCTGTGTCTGATCAGCAACTTTTCTCTTACATGTTTTATGACAGAGACAAACAAATGAGCTAACTCAGGCTAAATCTGAACCTGATTTAATGACGCCTCTCAAAAGGAATAACTGGCCCATGTCTCCTCTAGACGGCTGTTCACATTTAAAGTGTAAAATACTTCAACCTTAAAGAAGCCAGTGCCCCCAATGTATGTGCTGTTGGCCACGTTTGTTTATGTCTGAACACAGTGATTGCTCAGGAAATAGGAGAGACTGTTGTCCGTGTCTGTCAGATAGTGCTGAAGTTCAGTGTCTGTCCATCTTCTTAAATCTTCTGTTATCCTAAAGACATTGTGTGATTGACAGATCACTAATGTTTTTTCTTGTCTCCTGTATCATTTTATTACCCTGTAGTCAGGTCTCAGGATTGAAATGCCCCATTTATGGCCTTACGTTGGTAATGAGATGCCATCAGGATCAGTTTACTCACCAGAGTTCCTACTTTTCGTTTCTCTGGTCACACCATTTACTGTGTTATCACTTGCATTATGCAGGCATTTTCCTTTTTCGAGCATTTCATCCTTTTACACGGTCAGTGACCCTTTATAGGATACGAAGAACATTTCAGTCAGACCGGATTCGATTACCTGGTGCTGGATCACTGACCTAAAACATGAAAATAGTACCTGTTTTCTGTGTGGATAAAGGCTTTCTCCCATTATTCCTTTCATTCCTCCCATTTCAGAGTGATTGAGCAGCTCGGGGGAAAACAGCTGGTGATGAATCATATGCACCACGAGGACCAGCTAGTCCGGTACAACGCCCTGTTGGCTGTGCAGAAGCTGATGGTCCACAACTGGTATGAACACTTTTGTATCTCCATTGATGTTAACGCGTCCTATCACCCAGATCTTCTTGACATTAAATAACAAGCCTCTAAATTTACATATAAATGATTAAAGACTCTCCACACCCTCTTGGGTATTTTCATTTACTTCTTCTGATTAGACGTCGGCTTAGGTTAAAGTTGAGTGGAGACATGATGTGATATCAATGGACTGTGTAGTGATAAGACGTATAATTTGCTTCAATAGGTGCAACAAAGCCAACAGATTCATAGAGGTGTCACTGTCGAGGTCTAATAAGCAGGATAAGTAAGTGTGGGTGGACCATGGCGAAGCCGAGATATTTAAATAAATATTGACTACGTCGGTATTCAGATGTTAGTCTTTGTATTCTCTCGTAATGATGTCCAACAGGTCACAACTCACCGACCGTTTTGACTATTTATTTTTATCACGGAGAACCAAAAGAGAAAAATATAGAAGGTTACTGAGGATTCTGTCTTGACTGAGTTTTTGTTCTATGAGGATTTTTGCCCTAATGTTTTTCACACAGTAAATCAGAGGAGTGAGTCAGTTTGGATTCGAGGCTGCTAATCAGCTGCTTGCAGGTTCATTTCTATGGTTATCCAATGTGTGGGGAGCAGTTTAAATATTGCCTCTGTGTGTGCGACAGTTGGTTAACGAGGCTAATGCTTAGTAAGAGCGGTTTGTCTTCAAAAGTTTGACATTTTGGGACTCATTCGCTGTCTTGCAGAGAGTTAGAGGAGAAGATCGATAACGCAAGCGTGGTATAGATGTTCTCATCTAACTCTTGGCAAGACAGCAATAAAATGTATTTCCCAAGATGCTGAACTGTTTGTGTACTGTTACACTGCACTGACTTTTGTGCGTATGTGGCTATATCACCCGAGAAGAGGTCTAAATAGTTGGATTGACTGAAAATGCTTGATAGGGTTTACAAGGTACATGTCAGATCAACATGTGCGTAATTTAAGTCAAAATCTGGACAATGTAGGATCAACCACAACAAGGAGAGAAAATAAACATCTGCATGGTTCATTTCATACATTTATTAGACATCTAATCTACATCGGTAATGGAGTCAGCTTTATTATGGTTAATTCTTTATTGGCAACATTTCAAACTCAGAAAATGTAACTGGCAAAAAGCCCAAATTGCTTTCAGATTTAGATGAATATTGGCGTCGACTTGCATGGTTATGGCATCAGCCACGTGTAGAAATATCAGTGAAGGAGTTTCAAAGATTTAGGGGTCACTTTTAAGCTTATTTATCAACTGTAAAATGTCTGGTAATTCTTTAATAATAGAATTTAAGGAATCCTAATCTTTATTTTACTGAAGCACCGGTCAGTACCGCTGCTTTAATGTTGTGAAACCACTCCTCTGATCCAAACACTCAGCTTTCCCATCGTCCTTGTCTGTTTTTTTCTGTCCACTAGATTGCTTGGAAACACACGAAAAATAAAAATATAAATATCTGTGAAATGTTTGTATTTCTGCCGCTATCTAAAACACACTCTGCTCCCCTGAGCAACTGTGGAAGGAGGTATTGTGTTTAATCTCATAGTGTAGTGCTGTTTTCTCTTCTAAGTGACCGTAATGTTCTGTGTAAACTGTATGTTCACTGAAGTGTGGGCAGATGTTTATTTATTCACCGTAACACAAAAGGTTTTCAGTCTTGTTTCAGTAGCTGAGAAGAAAGAGAGGCAGATTGTCATTATGAGAACTACAATAGAAAGAGAGATGCATTTTCCACACCTCGACTCGAATACTATAACTTCCAGTGTAAGATAGATGGGTCTGTATTATCTATAATAACATCTTACAGGCTGAAAATTTAGATAACTGTTGTAGAAAGAGGAGAGGTCAGATGCGGGGTTAATTACGTGATTTGGAAGTTTTAAGAAGTTTGCTTAAAGCCCAGAGATATCTTTATACCTGTGTTAGAAAATACAATGTCCGAATCCAAATAAATTAGATCTCATGTTGTTTTGTTGTTTTCTTTAGTCCGGATGTGATTAATGGAAATAAGAAGCAAATGAGAAGGAAATAAATGGAACAAAGATGAAGTACTAAAATTAAATATGCAGGTAAGATAAGAGAGAGCAGAGTGCAGTCATTAAAGATGCGTACGAGTTGTAGTCCGAGCTGAAAGCTGATGCAAAATTCACCTTTTTAAACTGAAAACAAAGTTGATTTGATTTTATATAGAAATGGATGTTTCCTCACTCACCGCTTGTTTGGAAGATATGTGAAAGCCGCAGCGTCTCATTTAAAAGCGCGGCACACAAATCACAGCTAAGACGTTCCCCGTATTTTCTTTAACACTCACTCCTCATAAGTCTTAATTCACCCACCACCTTCCGCTCCGTCGAACGTAGCATATCATTACCCCTGCTGATGTAGCAGCACAATCGATGATTTGATTTGTTTTTCGGTGATGAAAACGCACGAGCATCGTTGCTTTTTGTGGCGGTTTTCTCGTGGTTATGTGCCCGCTGATTGTTTCAAGGTTGTTTCATCACATTGAATCATGCGTGCTGCCGACACTCGTGGCCTTCATGAGGACAGATGTGTGTGAATGGCGCCGCATTGAAAAGGTGGCGTCTCATTCAGCCACAAAGTGGAAGATATTTTCAAAGCAGCTCACCACACCCACTGTCACCGTGTAGTTGTTTCCACGAGATGATCTTCTACTTACTGAAGGACCCCCGCTGTCATGACAACCGGATGAATGTGTGAATTGAGAAACTGCTTTTATTTATCTTTGAGGCCTTTAGTCTCTTTTGAAGAGTAATAATCTTTAACATGTTTCCAGAACCTCAACAAATCGTGATTTTTTTGTTTTATTTATTTTTTTCTCTCGTGTGCCCATCAGCTATTGACAGTCACTTTGTCCTTGTTCTGTCCTGGCCTCAGTGTCTAGATTGAAGTACAGCCTCTTTCCACAGAAGTTGACATTTCATGATGTATTATTAGATTGCATTTCATACACTAGCCCGGCTATTAGGCCCACCAAATTTCTGTTCAAGATCACAGTGTGCTCCTTTTTTTATAAAGCCAGAGGGAGGAAGTGGGAAATTTAAACAAAAATCTTTTACTGAAATTGTCACTTAATAGAAAGTATTTCTGTCTATATGCTGTTTATTTTCCATGTAAGTTTGTCCTCATTTTTATTTGTACATTAATGTTGTTACAGCTTCTTTAAAAACAGGCAAAACATGTTCTACTTGTTGGAAAGAATTCAACTGCAACAGCATTTTTTATGGCAATAATATTCAGATACATCCTCGGTTAGTCTTCCTTTTTAATATATCGCGTCACGGATAAACAGCATGAAGGTGCGAAACATCTGCTGGTGACATTGTCAAATCTTTTGGCTAAATTCCACCGGGCACGGATGCATTGCGTTTTCTGTGCCAAACAGCCCCCAGAGCTGACGTTCTAGTCAATGTTTGATGTCTGAACATGTTTCAGAAGACTCCCAGAAGCTCTTCAATCTGCACAGACAAACAACATAGAGTCCATCCAGTCAATTGTCAAACAATTTGACTACTACATACTGTATTGAGGAAAAATAACCAAGTTAACAAAGTCTGGTGGGCCAAATGCTCTGAAAAGCTCCTGCCGGGGTTTAAAGATGTGAGACACCCAAACAGTGTCGTAGCCACGATGTGACAGAGACGTGCCCAGTGGTATCCAGGCTTTAGCGTTATCTGTTGTACACCTGGTAGACAGGTGCAGAGGAAAATGAAATCACATTGAAAGAAAAGGTGGAAGGTTCGTATGAAAATCTATGTGCACAAATTTAATTAGAGGGAAACAATTTTGGTTATAGACTTTCATCAGGCATCAAATTTACATGTTTATTTTATTAAAGCCACCATTATAACACCCAATAAATGTTTGCGTTAACTACCTGCCGTGGCAGGCTGTAGGTTATATGCACAGCTGTTCACCTTTGTGAGGGGGGGTTAAGCATTTCTCTGTAAGAACTCTAATTTTACTGCTAACTGGGTTTGAGGTGCCGGTATCGAAGGGCAGGCTTAGTGGTCTCGATCGAAGCTCTCCAGCTGCTGCCAAACATAAACAACAAGGTGCTTCACCGCTGTTGTTACTCTGTCATGTAGCAGCAGCAGCAACAATGTGCTCTTGTTCCTTGTTGTCTGAACGCACTTATATGAAAACTTATTTTCTGCCAGATGAAGGCAATATAATTTAATGTTCTCCCAGGCGAAGACACAAGGAAATTGACCTTAAATGTTGCACTTCAGCACACTGAAATTGCACCTTTTATTATATTCAGTCATATACCTTTTTTAAAGTAATGCACCAATGAGTCGGCAGGACAAATCACTGTTCTGCAGAGACGAGGCCAAACATTGTGATGTGTTGTATGATACCATGTCCTTTTATTGATCATGCATTTATCTTATGATGGACTCTCACTGCTGGGTGCCAACTTCACAAACAATAGAGCCTGATCATTGCCTCTCCCACTCACTGTATACAGCCTGTGATTTAAGTGGAGCTAGTGTCTTGCTGCGTTTAACCTCGATGACTCAATTATCCGTGTGTAGATAATAATTCATGCAGCGGCTGCCGATACGTGGCAGTGGACTTCATAATTCTGACATGTCATTCCAATTATTGCCATCTGCTTTGTTAAGTCCCCAAGTACTTTGAATCAACATATAGTATTTTCTACCTGAATCAGACACGATTTCTCCGCCTTTAATTAGCTGCATTCTGATCAGAGGAATCTCCAGGGAGAGACACAGACTTCAGGCCCCTCAAAACACTGAGTACACCTGCTTGATTTGTTAGGAAAATACTTCGTCAAGCCGGGGTCAGTAGTCAACATTGAGATCAAACATTAAAGGGCAGACATGTAGGCTCTGCCGGAGATGAGCGATGTTTGATATTTTATGAGACGTGAAATGAAAATGGAAAGATGCAGGAAAATACTTAAAAGTTCCATGCTTCAAAAGGTTATTTTGCTGCTTTGTCTGATGCCTGCGTATTGTGCCGTATGAACTCACTGCTGTGATTCATACTTTAATTACTACAAGGAAGTAAAAAAGAGAGAGTTTCATCCGAACAGCTGTGCAGAAACATTCAGACAAATAACGCCGGTCTGAGTCTCAGCTCATAATGTGTAACAATTTCCGCCGTCAGCCTTTTCCAGTTTCAGGTTTGTGAGAGGCATTTGATATTTCTGGTAGCAGTAAGGTGAGTGTCATGATATCACATCTGAAAATGTTACTGCCAGCCCCAACCGACACTCACGTCGACACTGTGAGGTGGCAGAAAATGACTGCTCGGACATGAAATAGTCTTACACAGAGCTTAGTTAAGTAATCAGTAATTATTTTGATTTTAAATAATGTGCAAATGATCTCTCGTA
This sequence comes from Miichthys miiuy, assembly GCA_036365135.1. Classification (NCBI taxonomy): domain Eukaryota; kingdom Metazoa; phylum Chordata; class Actinopteri; family Sciaenidae; genus Miichthys; species Miichthys miiuy. Next base: position 8,270,584 of record CM071617.1, on the reverse strand, counting down.
CCAGCTTCAAGACAACAGAGTAGAAGCAATGCAGGGTTTTAATGGTGATCATATACAGATGCAGTAATATATAGAATCTGCAATAAAATGCCTTTATTTTACAGAAATATGTATTTAAAATGACTTACATTTGTGACCAATCAGGGCTTCCACAGAGCTTTAACGATCAAGTCAATAAATTGATCCATTAATCACCAAATATTTTGATAAACAATTACTGTTTTTTGATTAAAATAACTTCTGGAATTTCACTTCAAACTGAATATCTTCAGGTTTTCGGGTCTTGGTCAGACAAAACAAGCTATTTGAAGATCTCGAGCTAATAATCTTAAGATAAATCAATGATGAAAATTAAACTTTAGTTTCAGTCCTAGACTGATACAGACCCTCAAGAAAAAGCATGACTTGATGTTTTTTGTACGACATAAAACAACAAGATATATATATTAAATAGGCTCGGGGGAAGTTTTATTTTATAGACTTAAATCTTGAAAATAACCTTTAAAATAAATGAATTAATATAAAATAATTCTTAGTTGCAATCCTAGATTGATGCAAATAAATTAAAATTACAACTTGTTGGTTTTACTCTTCAGTTTTTGTTTGACTTAAACGAGTTATAACATGGTAAATAGTGAGCTTTAGAGGTGCTCGTAGGTGGTGGAAGTCAGGCTAGCTGTTTCCCCGTTTCCAGTCATGCTAAGCTAAGCTAATCAGCATAAAAGCAAATAAGCGCATTTCCCAAAATGTCAAATTATTCCTTTTAAATAATATTAAAGACCATCAGGTGGATAGGATGAAAGTTTAGAAACATGAAGTGTTCTTTGGGAGTGTTGAGGTTTAATCTGTTGTGTGCTTTTCTTTCTCAGGGAGTACCTGGGAAGACAACTGCAGTCCACCGATCAGCAGCAAGCTCCAGCCGTGGCAGCTCGAAGCTGAACTGTTCCTGTGCACGTGTGTTTGTGTATTACTGTGTGGATGAGTGTGTACTGGATGTACGTTGGTCTTTGTCATTTTAATGACCAGCTGTTCGTTTTGTGTAATAACTTGAAAATCAAACGGTGCGGGTTTTACTCCCTCCACCTGCGCCCCAAATGATCCTCGATGTTTACTTGATTTGAGTGTTGTGCTTTGTGTCGTGCCCTCTCAGATCAGCGATGTGCGGTGATTGAAGTCGCACTTTATGTCCGTGATAATGTATAAAACAGCAAGTTATTTAAGTCTCACCTGTAAAACATTGTACGTATACCAATAAAGATGCTTATCTATGGTGTTCCTGTGTTGCGTCTGCGTTTCCTGTACAGGTTCATGGAGTTACAGCTGCTGAAATTAAGTTGATAAGATTATTTGAGTTCTTATCAGACTGGCTCACAAGTAATGACGGCAGCACACGTCAGGTTTTGGTTGTTTCGTGTTTTCTCTCATCTGCCTTCAGACTAGAGTTCAGTGTAACCTTCACTTTAAAAAAATAAAGATACGTGCAGTAAGGTGTCGAGTAGTTTAGAAAGTCATAATTAGAATATTGTAATTTTAGAGCTTTGTTGTGAAATGAAAAGTGGCAGCAATGCAACTTTAATTTCCTTTTTTTTAAGTTTTATTTTGAAATATAACAGCTCTGTAAATTAGGGGGTGAGAAAACACAACAGCCTATTTCCCCATGTTCCCACTGGATGTACAAACACTTGGAAATAAATGTCACTTTAACAGTTTGAAAAGAAAGATACCCACTAATGAAGTTCAAGACAACAGCTCTGCCTTAACTCAGCTCACAGAGTAAAGATGTTTTGGGGTATTAAAATGTGTAAATCCAATTCTATGTTTATTATTAGTCATAGTTAAAGCTGTCGGTTATACTGACAAGTGTTTCTAATTATCTGTCCTTCCTTTTTACATTGAGGTTCACAGAATAATAAAAACGCCTCTGAATATAATCTAGTTGAGTACAACTCCATGACCCAACTGTGACCTTAATGCTAAATTCTATGAATGAACACTGAAGAGCGAAAATCTTTTTCACAGCAGCCATTTCGACATTAATAATAGGGTCAACGTAGGTTTTTCGAATTATACTAATTAAGGTGCTGTTCCATTTATTGCAGCAGAGCCTTTCTAGTGAACCGACATGCCCCACAGCAGCACCCTGAACCTGTTTGACCTGAATGGAAGTGAACTTTAATTAGTCATCATTGGTGAAACCTGTGTTTACCCTGCTATTTCATGTCAAAATGGCTGCTGGGGGAAAAAAAGGCCTATTCATAGCAGAACAGTTGCATTGAATCCCATTAGACTGTAGGTGTACCTAATGAAGTGATCAGGAGCAATCAGTTAATCGCTTTGTCATTTCAAATGTGAATATTTGCTTTAATATTTTCTTCATCTTCTATGATTGTATTGTTTGAGTTTAGTCTTCTTGATCTTTGGAAAAACTGTGATGGCTGTTTTTCACCATTTCCTGCCATTGTATAGACCAAACAATGAATAAATTAATTGATAAAATAGCAGTCCTTCTTCCTGATATGGAGGTGCTTCAGGCCTCTTTCAGTTCTTGAGAATAATTTTCCCTCCAATCGTTGTTCCCATCTTGGTCTAGTTCTTTGAAGATTGCAGAAAAGCAGATAACGCCTTGCACTCTCCTAAAATAAAGCACTGAGATGTTTTCTAATAAATATGCAGAAGTTTCCTGTTGACTATGAAAAAAGACTTACTGATGAACTGATTTTAAAAAAAAAGTTGCATCTCGTAGAAAATACCGTCTCACTGCAGAGCTTTAGTCCTTGAAACAATATACATCGCTTCTGTCTGCAGTCTGCCCGGAAAATTACAATAACCTATTTGTTCTGAATGAGTGGAGAGTGTGACTATATTATACAATAAGTAAGATTCAAATGCCTTTGTGACTTATGGTGCTTTGCTTTCCTATCAGAATTTAAATTGAATCTGAGGTGTTTGTCCGCATTTCATCTGACCTTGACCATACACGAGCTTTTCAGAGCTCTTCCTTTAGTATCCCAGCGCATTCAGCACACACAGTCGCATTAACAAGCAGCTGTAAAGAGACAGAGTTTTCATATAGGGGGAAGAGAGACAGTTGTTTGACTTCTATAAAAGGAGATGTTGATAAGGGACATAATCTGAAATTTTAATTTAAACAGCACCCAACTGTTTTTTGTACCTAATGTTCAAGTTCTGTATTTTATTTTTCTCTTTAATGAATCCCAGTGGAACAATACACTTCATCAACAACAATAATTATAAAAATCAATAAAAAGATTTTTCTCTTTCTCTATCATAAACTATTAACTACTGCAGACATTATTAGTGTACACTGTGCAGACACTTACTTTTTAAAGTTTTTTTTACACGTCAGTCTGTTTACAAATCTACTGCAAATGTGGGGAAAAAAATGAAGAATACACGTTTAAAGATGAGGAAAAATCTGGAATGAAATTAAGAAATTAGGTTACCAGACTTCTGCAGAGTGATGGAGTACTGCATCAGATGACATGGCCTCCACGATCACCCGACCCAAACCCAGTTGAGATGGTTCAGGACGAGTTGGACTGCACCTTCAGGACTGTTGGAAAACCACTGAGACCGAGAGAATGACAGGAATGTGTAAAGCTATGTTGAAGAATCTAAAATATAAAACATATTTTTCTTTGTTTACACTTTTTGGGGGGTTTTCTACATAACTACATATGTGTTATTTTATAGTTCTGCTGGTGTCGGTGTTACAATATAGAGAATAATAAGTGTGAGAAGGTGTGTCCAAACTTCTGACTGGTACTGTACAACTGTTGTTTTTACAGTAAATAACTGGCAGCTGCGGTTGCCAGTTTTTCACCATAATAAATACAGTAGTACTTTTTCTAATATTGCAGTAAATAGATGTAAGTACTGTTGATTTCACGTTTAAGGTTTATTCCATATTTTATGTGTATAGATTTTACGGTGAAAAACTGTCAAACCGTCACAGTAAAAGACCGTAAAGTATGGCATGATATATTGCGGTGTTTTACTGAACAATTAACAGTCTCTAATACGAAATATGACTGTCAAGTGTGTTAATGTAAGATGTATTACAATATATGTTAAATGAGTCATGTAAGATAGGGTATCTCAAGTCCCATATGGTGTATTTTCCTGTGTGTGTTTCCTTTAACGTGGTTAAGGGCAATCTGTTGGGGCATCCTGGGAAAGGGGCCTCTCATTTCCTCTGTCCCTCTCTTATAATGAGTTGTAATGTTGTTAATTTTGACTGCATGTTTTGGGGGCATAATCTCTACGGTATATAAGGGCTTGCCCCGCATAGTTCAGGAGAGTCTCATTATTCGGCGGGAGGCTCTCAAAGTAACGTTTTACTTGCTTACGATACTGAACTTATTGTAATAAATTTGTTATACAACTAAGACAGTGTCGGCGGAGCTTTTCTTCAAACATCTTCAACTGCATCGCCACTGAATATACGACACTGTATATTCCCTTAAAATGCTGCATAAATAAAGGTTTTGAAATATTTTATATGGCATATTTATAGTCTTGTGTTGTCATAGTTTGGCGGTTTTTCACTGTAAAATCTACAGACATGTTTTACAGTCTAGTATAATATAATAACACATTTACTAACAGAGACCACGCCAATATCAGATACAGATTGAGAATGGTTTATTGCATATTGTGGACAAAGGTGAACCACGATGATGTATTGTAGGAGGGATGACGAATGGAGGGATGAGGTACGGATGTAAAGGGTTATGGGTGATGTGTAAGTGGATGGAGGGTAAGTGATGAGGTCTTAGATGTATGGAGGAGACTGGAGTCCGGTTAATGGCAGGAAAACAGGAGGGAGTTGAGACTCTCAGTGGGGATGCTGTCTCTTCATCACTCTATGCGACTGAGTCCCAGTGGTTCGTGTATTTGAGCGAAAGAGAGAGAAGTGAAAATGGGTTTGGGAGGTAGAGATGTGAAAACTGAGGAAGTTAAAGGATAAGGTGTGCTGCTGTGTGATAACTACTTTAGGTGCCGGAAATAGGACGAGTTTAAGGCATCTTTGTTCCCAAACCTAGTTCGGCTACTTATATTGAATCACTGCTCAGCCCTATGTGCTGCCAATCGTGAAAAAAAAATCCTATTTGCTCGTAAACAAACATTTCATTTTTAATTTAGTTTGATTTATTTTGGAGACATTAGTATTTACAACAGCTACTGTCTGCTGAAACTCACGTCACCAGCTAAAATGCCAGGCTAGACGCAGCGTACCCATGAGTAATCTGCTTCCAGATGCCTTTAGCGACAAAATTAAACTCCATGAGGGGAATAAACATGTTTTTCAGCTCTGAATCCCTCGTGGAAATCATACTGTCCTCCTCATTCACATTGTAAATGTTCCAAATGGACTTAACAGCCAACTTTCAATGTCACTTAAGAACACAAGTCTGCGTTAACTTTCCATGTTCTTCTTAGCATCAGCACTTAACCTTAGTAGATAAAGAATACCCATTCAACACTAATACCGATCATTTCTTGAGCGTGTAACTGTCCTTCAGCTTTGTTAGCAAGTATTCAAATCGGGGTCTCGGCCTTGCATACTCCTGATGCACTCCTCCCTCGTGCTTTGGCGTCTAAAAGATCTTGAGAGCAGGGACGCACGAGTCAATATTTATGTAGAGGATCACTGCATCTGGCTGCAGTTGCCTGGCCCTGCTTTGCTCTCTGAGCACTGTTTACAGTGACTGGCACTCTGTGGTCCCTGTGCATGCTCACCTGCAAGCAACTGAATGAACTCTGGACCCTGAAACAGATGGTTTTTCTTCCCCCACTGCCTTTTTTTTATTATGCTAGCCACATTTGTTGATCAGGGTCAGAGCAGAAGGTGCACAATCAGTGTCTGAGGTTTGGCTTCATGGATGAAGCCACCCATGAGGCAATGACTGGCTTGTCTCAACTGTTGAATTCAGTTTTGTTGCATTTTTCTTAGGACGATTTTTTGATGGATATTCAGATAATTAAACGTGCGAAGAGCTTCCTAAATGTTTGTGTTTGAACTCTTCTTCTCACCCAGACTGTTATATCAGCTCACTGAGAGATGAGTATTGTTGCCTCGCTTCATCGATCAAATCCCTTTGCTCTTGTAACCATGGGTCAGAGACTGGCCGTTCCCATAGTGACAATCAAAACAAGCCTCTGCCAGCAGCCACGCGGCGTGAAGCTTGATTTAAGGCTGCATCTAAGAAGAGTCACAAATACCGGCTCTGTATTTACGGCTGTGAAAGTAATGCTCCTGTCTGTAACATTAAGCTGTGGATACCTCTTATCCCGTGCTGTGAAATAGACTGTGCCACATGGACATAGGAATTATCGAATTCCCAAGGCTTTCAAAGCTGGACTACATATCGCCCGTGAGTGAGTGCAGGTGCACGGTAATAATTCTCCCACTGGGCTGTGTGCAGTCACACTAGGCTGGAGTTTCAAGCTATACTGGACAGTTCTTTGTAAAAATCCTTATGTGAACTACCTGTTTAAACACAATCAATAAGATCAGGTTTAAAGTATATGTTGCTCCTGAAGTGAATCATTTATTAGTGATTTTGGACACACTCGTACTCATGGGGTTGTATAACTCTGATGACGTTCATCCAAGAATGGATTATTTAAGAACGTTTCATAATCCATCCATCGTCATCGTAACCACGTATTCTCATCAGGGTCACGGTGAGGCTGGAGCCTAAAAGTTTCAGAATGAACAAATAAAAATGAAGTTATCCATCTCTAAACATTTGATCATGTTTTGCAGCTCTCTCATTGGAACTCTCAGCAGTAAATATTTTAATATGAGCAAAAGGGCTGATGACTGTGTAAACGAACAGACAGAGAGTTATTGCCTGACTCTCAGCTCTGTAGGGTGCATTTGTGCATCTTTCAGCTCATTGTTTTGCTTTTGTAACCGTTGACTTTACTGCAGCTAAAGATTAGTTATTTATTTATTATTATAGCCATGATCATGTATAATTTTTGGCCAAAATAACATTTTTAATGCAACTTTAAATCATGAACCTTGCTATCATGTCCCATTATATAATGACTTTTAAAAATAAAAGCATAGTTCAGAGACTAATTGAATGATATGTCACCATGAATGTACTATAGAAAACCAACAGGTGACATTTGCAAACGCATGTACAGTATTGAATTGTTTTAAATTCCCCCAGTCTGTAGGATTTATTTATATCGCCTCACCTTTCTTTACTGACGTGACGGGGAAATTATGGTGGCAACAGAAAACATGAACAGCACTTTCTAGAGCGAGCATTTAGTTTATCTCTTCCGAGTTACCATAGAAACATGGCGGTGCAACATGGTGGACTTTGTTGGAAGAGGTGTCTGTAGATATAAAAGGCTCATTGCAAGGTAACAAAAACACAACTATGCTTATTTTCAGGTGATGAAAACGTAGTTATGCCTATTATACTCCATTTCTGAAACAATATGTAGATCCTACACAGTGGACCTTTAATATTTTACCAATTACATCTAGAAAGGGAAAACAAATTGAGACGATGTTCTTTAGATGGAAAATATTATTTCAGATTCAACAAGTGTCTAAAAATTGTAACGTAAAAGTTTTTTGTCAGTACATGCCAGTCTGGAGCAAGCCTCCAACAGTATCTAAATGAATATATGCACACGGTGTACAGCTCTTTCAATAATTGCCAGTTCCTTAGTGCTGTAATTTCACTACCGATACTGCGTGTCCAAACAGGCACCACCAAAAAGAAAATAACATTTTGTTCCAAGCTGCTGTCTTTAATATGGAAATACAATGTCAGAGCCAAACTGCAGCTGAATTCTCCAAAGTGAAAACGCGACACACGCTGATCACATTTTCACAAACCAAGTCATTTTCATCCAGAGCAGACACAGGCACTCCTGAAGTGACCACACCATCTGGATACCTGCATATGAAGGTGATGATCTTTGTGAGGCAGAACGGCGTCTGCATACAAAGCTCCTTTCACATATGAGACCCACAAACACGCAGGGTATAATTACGGTGTTATGGTGTCTTTGTATCGTTCGTCTAATGGTCTCTGCATGCAAATATTAATGGTTGAATAGATCAAGACTAGACTATTCAACGTATTGGGCTCGAAGAAAAGGTGAGAATCTCCCTCAGGTGCTTCACTGGAGAGGATCAACACTTAATCTTGTTTTGTTTCACTTGGCAGCAGATTTACAAAATCGTACTTAATTCCTGAGCCAGTGAATTGCTGGAGCATTTTATGAGGGAAAGCTGCTCTGCACAAATTTTAGAGCAAACTATCTATATTTCCATGCATCTCTAAATTTTAGACATAATCTCACCTAATTCTTCGAGTTATAAAACCTTGAAAACCTCTATTGGATTATCTCACAAAAGAACTCTTAAAAAACAAGCCTTTTTCTCTTGGTTCTTGAACAGCAGACGTTTTAAAGAAATGTGGTATTCACTGGACAGTGACGAACAAAGGCCATGTAACCCTCTTTTCACTCTCTCAGGAGATTTCAAACAAGGCGCTGTGATGAATATAGATCTTGAGGTAATGAGACATTATTATGAGCTCGAGCAAGATTGCATATGGATCTTGAAGAGTGTAATCTGTAGTTATAGAACTCGATAGATTACACCACATCTCATCAAGAGGAGAAGATTACTAAAACTAAAAATCTGTGTGGAGAACAGAGGGGAATAGTTTGGACCTAAAATTAGGTGTTTTGGTGTAAACCTTTGGAAAAAATGTCTCTTTTAATTTAAAAATAATTATATATCAGGTTCATTTTGCTGTTTGGTTTTGTTCTCTGTGATTTCCCCCTCCTTTTTCTTGTTTCTCTCCCTGGTTGTGTTTCAGAGGGTGTGGCTGGTCTCAGCAACAAGGTGCACCTGTGTCTCATTCAGCAGTCACTCCTACATAAAAGCCCGGTCCAGACACCACTCCTGGGCCAAATTATCCCATACTCTGTTGCAGTCTCGCTTTGTTCAGCCAGCGTTCTCCAATAAATCCTCTGATCTGCTTGCCGTGCTTCAGCCAGCCTTTGTGTTAATTCTGCTACTAAACTACTTAAGACTGTCCTGGCCTCTGTCTCTACATTTTGGGGTCCAAAAACTGACACAGTTTAGTCTTATTTTGAAAATCCGTACCAGTTTTTGCATTCAAACCCTCACACACACCTCCACCCTCTCTACCTCTGCTCACCCGACGACCACTGATACACCTACACCTCCACAGCCTTGTTCAGATTGTTGATCCAGACAGGGGGTGTGGAGAGGGCAAAGGATGAATGAACATGCTATTACCTTGTTTTTTGTTGTTTTTTTGAGGTGGTTGCAATGCACAGCAGGACAAAGACAAAAACAAATGATAAATACAACATGAGTTCAAGCCGGTGGGTCTGTAGCAAACAGAGGATCAGAGTTTGGAACACAACAAAACAAACTGTTACCTTGTAATTCACATGTACGGTGCATCCGTTATTGCAGATTTAGGAGTTTAGAGAACAGAATTAGTGGATTCTGACTGCTGTTACAATTAATACTACTGACCAGAGTTAACTGTTACAGTATAATCACAATCAGCTTTATTGACCAAGTACTGTTTGTGTGCACATACAAGGAACTTGACTCTCTCTTGAAAACTCAAAGCCCCACAAAGAAAATTTACCAGGAATTGGAGTCAGTGATGGCATCAGTAAACTTACATATCCAAGTGAATGTCTTCAAAATAAATATTATGAGTTGTGTCTTACGTGTAGCTTACATGAGCGGTCTGGCTGTTCTGCTTGCATTTTTATTATTAGCAACAGTAGTTATCATCAGTTTCTTCCACATTCTCATGTCCATATTGGGTAATCTTGTAGACTCAGTACTTGGAAACCTCCCATGAAATTCACCCATTCAGCGACATTTGGATTCAGCCTCACATTTTCCAAATTTTTTAGGCTCAAATACTCATTGGAAAAAATATAGATTTCTAATGGGATTTAGTTCCACTGTATATCTGAATGATCCTGAATTGTCACTTTAAAGCTGCATCACCTAATATCTGTATATAAACCATGAATTTTTTTAGGATGTGTAATATGTAGTAATGATTACATTATCACCCGGTTTCCCTCAGCTCTACAGAGCATTTTAGCGCCTCTCAGCTAATTGTTTTGGTTTTACAAACCCTGGTTCATTCTCATCAATCTCATCAACCTCATTTCTGCTGATTGATGCAAAAAGCTAGCTAGCTATACAGTTATGGACAATAGAAAAGTCCACAGAAAAAACCCACAGTCACGTTGAGTGAGTTTTATGGTGTTTATTAAGTAAAGAGTAACAACAAACAAAATTAACATGAGTACTATAAGTAATTAGTAATGAGACAGTCAACAGAAAATTTTGGAGCCTATGTCGCCTTCTTTGTTTAACTCCTGCCACCAAGTGGACAGGTGTAAATAAGGTGAAACCACAACCACGCCCTCTGTGCCAATTACCGGAAGTTAAGGTCTGTGTAAAGTAAGAATAAATATGTGTAAACCATAATAAACCATCCAGCCAAATTTGAATGATTAAAAATATCGACAACTTTATGAAGTCAGAATCAAAAATCAGGTAAAAATGAATTCTCAGCTCCAGGACTGTGGGGGCGTGTCCGCTGAAGACGCTGAAGCCACGCCCACTCGTGGGAGCAGTCGAGCAGCCATTTTGAAGGGACTGAAACGTGTCAGATGAGTTCAGAAAATGACTAACTTTGAAACACTCTGAGCGAGATGAATTAATCTCTATCTCTCTGCTAGGGGTGCAGGGGTATGCTCAGGGTGGCCTCAGCGTGTCATCGAGCCACCCTTTAAGGACCGCCCACAAAATCCTGGACTGAAAACTGGTGAAAAACTGTTTGAACCTCTAACTCCACATTTCAGTAATATATCGTTCAAAGTCTTTTCACATGTTTTCAGCAACTATTTCCCAACATATTTAATGTATTTTAAAAAGAAAACTCAGAATTACAACTCAGACTATATACGCGTTTTGGCTCCTACACTCACTAAAATATAAATCTGTTCCTGTTTCCTTCTTGTTTCATTCCTGGTTTCACTGTCTGTCCTGTCAAGTTTTCTGTTGTTCTTCCTCTCGTTTTCTCACTGAGAAACAGGAACATGTATCTTTTGTTTACAAGGTGATGACCTATGGGCTTAAAATGATTTGCACTCAGTGAGCAGCATGTTTTCCTTGTGTAACAGGTCTGACTGAACGTGGGAGGAGTCAGATATTTTGAAGTCTAATCAATAATATAGAAGTGGGATCAAGTGTGTATTGCACTGCTGATGTGGATGGGGTTCTGTCTGTGAAAAGCACATTTTGCCACTGTGGAAGAAAGCTTCTTTTATCTTCAAGAGCTGCTCGGAAAGTCAGGCGGCTCCGGCGGCTCTTTGGCGCAATATAGCAATGAATGTTCAAATCCAAGCATAACTGAAAGACAAAATAAGACAGTAATCACCTGCTAAAGCACACTTGACAGACCCGGGCTTTGTGTGTATCACTTGGGAAAACTGTTTTTTCACACCGAAATACATATTTTTCTCAATGTGTGAAACGTTCAAGCTCTAATAGCTCAGTGCTGAATACCGGTCTTCATCACACAACCATTAATTTTATGACTTTTCCTGAATAGACAGCACCTCAGGTAGATCTTGCAATGGATAGTAAAATGTGAAAAAGGAATTCATTCTCGACCTCATCTACTGGAGGTTACGTAACAAACATTTCCTCTCCTCCTCTGGAACTCAAATAAAATAACATGTTTCAAGTGCCAGAGGAAAGGCAGCAGATTGTATCTGTACGCAAACAGACCTTTGGTACGACATTATTAGGGGTTGTGGTTAAACACTGTAAATGTCTTTCCTTCTCCACCGCAGCTGCAACTTGTGTCAAATATTTGTATTGACAAATAAAGTCAAATCGTGTGTGTGACCCTTAACAATAGAAACACACCTACAAAAAGGCTTTGTCACTCAAGCAACACCTAGCCATGATGGGTCTCTAAGCAACAAGTGTTAGTGCATGAAAGGAGGGAAAGGAAACAGCACCGCTTAATTACGTGCTGGTTGAAATCTGTCTCCTATCTGTTGGGGGAGGAAAAACAAGGGAGAGTGGTTAGAAAGGAATAGCGTGTGTGATTTGTGTCGACATGGGGTGTATTCTTTATTTAGAGCTACATTTTCTTTTTTTATTTTGAGCTCTCAGTGCTGCACTGGTGGACCCGGTGTCGCTGTGTTCAAAAAAAGGCTGCAAAAATGCCCTGTAAGGTAGATAAAAAATGATAAAGTGCCCTCCAGAGAGCCCTTTCGGTTAAGCTAATAGTTCCCCATGTGTTTTATCACAGAGCAACTCACATAATAAAACAGTAAATGCATCGCGACTTTCTGCACACTGGTGCACCGCCACCATAGCTGGTGTCCTTTTTATTCTGTACGCCCCTGCCCCTCAAACATCCTGAGTCCACCACTGATGAGTTGATTAATGTTTTAAAGAAACTGCTCATGAGAAAGGTGTAAGTCATGATCCAAGAGAGCTGAAAGGAAACGGCGAAAACACCACTCTTCTCCTCTAAACTTATTCTCAACATGATTGAGTCAAAACATGCCACAGAGGTGATGAGCAGTTTTTATTTGAAGGCCTCTGTCTACGATGGTACTCATTTCTGCCCATGTTATTTTCCTGCAATGTTTATAATCAGATGCTGCTGGCGGGTAGAGTTGCAATCATCTGAAGGTTGCTGTTGAGTATCCTTCTTACTTCATGCCTCTTCAATGCCTGATAGCACTCTGCATGTTTGCATTGCAGTGGCTGTTCTCACAGGAGTTGCTAGGAAACATCTTATGGCAGCATTGATGGGAATTTAAGCATTTTCAGAAAGATGTGAACATGGCATTGTAGAATACTTTTTACTACCTATACTACAGGTAACTTACTAGCTCATGAGCATGTAAAAAAATAAGTTTTTTTTAAGGTTTGTATGGCTGAATAGGCATGCAGAAATGAAATAATGCAAAAAAACACAACAAACAAAAGCAAAACAAATTTAAATAAAGCCTTGTATGTATGTGTTAAATGTATTTTTCAGCTGACTGACATGTATGTGGTTAGAGCCGTTCAGCTGGCTGGATGCTGTCATATCTGTTGGCTCAGCCTCTGATGTCACTGAATGAGCAGTGCGGGCTTCCAGTGCGCACCTTCGGGGACGCAGCGGTGGCACAGGCAGTGCATTTTCTGCTCGTCCACAACTACCCAGAAACCTTTTGTTTGTGCCACATTCCCAGCATCTGGATTTGAATCTGTAGCCGAGCATCCTCTAAGATACTCTTCATCAGTGTTGTTGTATTTGAAGGAACTTTTTGGAAGCAGAAAAACAGGTAAGGTGGTGTTACACTTGTGTATTGGTGTCCTTGAGCGCGCTCCCTTTTTTTTTCACTGGAGCCATAATCTGTGCTAGAGTAAGAGAGAAATTTGCTGTTCGTGTTTTTATGATTATTTTTTAATTTATTTTGTAGCAGCTATCGGATATTCAACTGTCTTGACCGATATCTGCTTAAGTTGAGCGGTCAGTTTTACGCAGCCCGGCCGGTGCAGGCAGCGTTCAACCACAATGGAAAGCGGCGTGGTGCACATCTACAAAGAAGACAGGTGTCCCTCGGGACAGCCGGAGGAGTGCATCCCAAACTTCACCTGGCAACCCGGCTTATCGGACGTCTTCAACTACACACCCAATGGCACCTGGGACGCGGAACCGGAGCCCATGTCGCCCATCATCCCCATTATAGTCGCGGTGTACTCCGTGGTGTTTGTGGTGGGCTTGGTGGGCAATTGTTTGGTGATGTATGTCATTATTAGGTGAGTTTTCAGCTTTGAAATATGACATCTTATTCATCTCGTGTCAACAACAAAGCCAGTCGTGTGGTTTAGTGTGAAATAGCGCATGCATGTGGCTCATAAAGCGACAGGAAATCCAGTGCGTATGAAGTTAATAGCGGTGAAATTGCTTTACGCGTGTTTGTTCAGCTGCTGTCGTGGAGTTCCCGCAGAGCCTTAAACAGAATTATTTGGAGTTTGATTACGTTTTCAGTGCAGTTTTTTTTTTATTGGAAAACTGACTCCTGAATCCAGAAACCTGAGCTAATCTTTTCCTCACCAAAGATGACAATGTGTTACAGAGTGTAACGAGGATTGCAATGTCAATATTTCCTCTCCACGCACATCTGCTCTATCTCTTGCAAGGCTCATAATAATATTTTTAAATTGATAGATTTTAAAGCTTTAAAGAGGTGATGGTTTGTGTGTATTGATACCTAACCTATGATTTCATTAACCTTTTAAAGAACAAAAAACAACAAATGACAATCAAATCCATTCAACCTCTTCATATTTCCTTCTTTCCACACCCCCATAATAGATACACCAAAATGAAAACAGCCACCAACATCTACATCTTCAACCTGGCTGTGGCTGACGCTCTGGTCACCACCACCATGCCCTTCCAGAGCACAGACTACCTGCTCAGCTCCTGGCCGTTTGGCGAGGTGGCGTGCAAAGTCTTCATCTCCATCGATTACTACAACATGTTCACCAGCATCTTCACGCTGACCATGATGAGTGTGGACCGCTACGTGGCTGTGTGCCACCCCATCAAGGCCCTGGATTTCCGTACGCCCGTCAAGGCCAAGATCATCAATGTGATCATCTGGTTGTTGTCGTCTGCTGCTGGGATCCCTGCCATGATACTCGGTAGCACGAAGACAAATAACGGTATCTTCACCTTTTTATACATTCACACTGTTATGGTATGTTTAACGGGGGTAAAGTCTTTCTACTCATATTTGTCTGGTTTATTTCACTTGTGTCTGCTATCGAGACAAAATAACTGTGATCAGCTGCAGATGGACTCTTACAGAGAATGTCAAACTTGAAGCCCCTCTGCAGTCCAACATCCTTGCCTTGAATTATCTCAATTGGCTGCAGAAAGCATCCTTCAAATTCAAAATTAAAGAGGGTGTTCTATAGGTTTGATGAGAGCCCACATTACAGCTGCTTGACTTAATGAACCTATGACAGGCATAATGGGTCCTCCTGGGTTGAGAATAGAGCTTGAAAGATTTTTTTTTCTTTCATCAACGGTCTAATAGATTGTTCGTGTTCACAAAGAGCCTCCACACAATAAAGCACAGTGCACTTTACCCAGAACTATTAGACTAGCTGATGAATCTTACTCTGGCCTTCGCGTCTCTGTAGGGACAACCTGATCACAGGATCTGATTAGAGTTCTTGGCCATGCTAGTGAGTCTTCAGACTGAACTATCTCAACAACTATCAGATGGATCACTGTGAAATTTATTGTGGAAAACTGTGGTTCCCAGAGGATGACTCCTGCTGACTTTGAACTTTTGGACTTTTCTACCACAAGGTTGATTTTTTTGGTTGTTAGTGGATGGTTGGCAAAAAATCTGGCATGTATTTGTGATTCCTTAACTTTTTAGCTTAAATTTTAGAAAATATATCTTCATGGGAGAAGATATAATTGCTTACACATACTGCACATTAATTAACACTTCATGACTTTAAGCTATGATTGTGTCTCTGTATTCAACTAGTCAAATCTGTCCTGATAACTCTGTTTTAACAGGGACTACAGAGTGTGCCCTACAGTTCCCTGAACCCTACATCTACTGGGACACCCTGATGAAGATCTGTGTCTTCATCTTCGCCTTTGTGGCACCTGTCATCATCATCACCGTCTGCTACACGCTGATGGTCATGCGGCTGAAGAGCGTGCGTCTCCTGTCCGGCTCCCGCGAGAAGGATCGCAACCTGCGTCGGATCACGCGCCTGGTGTTGGTGGTGGTCGCTGTCTTCGTGGTGTGCTGGACGCCCATTCACATCTTCATCTTAGTCAAGGCGCTATCAGGCAATGTGCCCGAGACCACCGCTGTCATGGCCGCTTACTTCTTCTGCGTGGCGCTGGGTTACACCAACAGCAGTCTCAACCCCATCCTCTATGCCTTCCTGGACGAGAACTTCAAGAGGTGTTTCAGGGACTTTTGCTGCCCCGGAGCCCAAGGACACAGAGACGGCCAGGGGGTGAGCCGGGTGAGGAGCACCCTGCGGGACCACTCGTGTCCCACAGAAGCCCGGGGAGGTATGAGGCAGGCCAGGCCTGTATGACTAGCCATGGACATGTCCTCCACGCCCTATCAGGGTTGGGAGAACTCAAATGACCTGGGATTGACTCAAATCACCACTGCCATCTGAGGGAAATGCTAAAGAGAGCGGTAGTTGTTATTTATACATACATTCTACATGTTTATTACTGCCAACAAATCCCATGAAAAGACACCATCAAAGGATTGATCCAACTAACAGGTATCAAATGTGTCACCTGATAGATGTTGTCCAAAAACTCTTACAAACATTTATGAGCCACACAGATGCACTGAAACATACATGTCCCATCATTATTATGAACATTTATTTTGAGTTATTCCACATAAACCATCCTGATACTGGAAATACTCACTAGACCAACAAATGTATATCCATCCTCTGCTGAAAATAGTCCCAAACAAATACACAATTTCCTCTGGTCTGAGTAATATTTGCAGAAATCTACAGAGTGCTGTCTGAAAATTACTTTGTGGGATTTGTTGACATTTAGAAACATCTAGAATAACACTGGACTTATCCTTTAATGAAGTTTAGATTAAACGTCTACGAGACAGAGATGCCTCCAGGATCACAGCCCAGCTGGATATTAGATCACTGTATAGTATTTTGTAATGTATCAAATCCCCTATGAAGAAATTGAAGTATTAAAATTATTCTAACATTATTTTTCACATTGTTGATATAAAGAAAAAGACGAGATGAAAGATGTCCAGACAAGACAAACCAAAAGTATTTTATTATGTAGCTTAATCACATTTTATTTACCTGTAAATTGTATAGGCTTTCACTTAAAATTGATAAATATAGTTCTCACATGCATATAAAAGATCAACCATATTTTGTGCACAGAAAACAAGTCCCTGATCATTTTCGGGAACAAACTGCATTTTAAACTGATTGTGTTTTAAGTGGATTGTAGTTTGGTGCTTTGTTGTATTGTAAATGTGTGGATAGTCTAACTTAAACAGTAAACCCATGTAGAATATTTAATAACCTCTCAGGGATCATCCTCTGTAATTCACCACAAGAAGATACTGAACCAAAGTATTTTCTCCTTGACAACACGATTGATTTTCAGTGTTGAAACATCAGCGTCTACTGTTCTTTAAAGTTAAACTTTGCGCTTTAAGAAACTATTATTATCCGACACTGCTCCACACCTTTAAACAATTTCAGCCGTGATGCTACGTCTCCTCGAGGAGATGTTGAATGTTGTACATAGTGCTGTCAACCTGGCATGTTCTCACCTTGTCTGGAATAATAGTCAGTTACACATGAAAACTGTGCAGAGGGCTCCAAGGCAACGGATGACAATGAAAATGACATACAGGGCTTTTTGTGGTTAGTGCCATTTAATGTTTATACTGTAAACCTCTGCTCAACGTGTTATCGTTTCAGCTTGATAACTATGCATTTTTTTTTTTTCTTTTTAGTTTGCCCTCGTGAAAATCATGTGAGTGATTTACTATCTTGGTTTCTTTACTGTAGCTTTTATAGGAGTCACCAGATCAACCAGAATTAATCAAAACAAAGGCTTGTGATGGGTTTTTTCTTAATGTAGAGCTAAACAACTCATATATTTATCTGTCTAAATCTAACGATACAGTAGTTATAGCAGAAAATGTGTTTTCGTGCCTTGTTTTGTGTGCCTTATCTTTAGCTATTTTGCTTGCTCTAAAAAAGTTCAGCAATTAGCCACATCCATTTATGTGATGACTTATCCTTTAACTGAGTATGAAAATATATCTTGGTATAAGCTTACTGCTTAAAGTTATTGTAGCAAAATGAAAGTCTTACTGAGGACAACCCACTGTTACACTCCTCTTATATTGTAACTTAATCGATAAACATGATTGTATTCACAAACAGATGATCGGCTGAATTCGGCCAATGTTTGTATTCACAATTCAGCCCAGGTCTGAGTGCCATATATGTATAATGTGATGCTGCATTGTATCATTGTATCCGTTGGATATTTTGCTGTATCTTTAAGCTTTGAATGTCAAAACATAATTCATACATGCGCAACTAAGTCACAATAAAGCTGTAAAATCTGAGAGGCGTTTCATTTCTGTCCTTAATGATATTCGAGAATGGAGATAAAAATGTGGAATAGCATCACAAAACAGCGATGACATTATGAATCCACCTCCCCAATGATTCAGTGTTTTTGTATTAATGCTATTCAACTCAGACACAAAGTTAGTGTTTCCATGGTGAGCCCGCTGACTGAAAAGCAGAAGACCCAGGCTTGTTCTACTAATTATGAGACGTTTTGTGTTGAGGGCCTTGCAGGGGAATTTGCACTGACTGCAAATTCAACAACTACGTGACGAGCTCAAGGACATCTTGTGAACAGGTGTGTGTCTTCAACATTTTCAAGGTGGGGGCACAGGTCGCGGTAGAGGGCAGATCAAAGAACCATATAATGTCGGTAGATGAGTGAAAAGATCTCTTCCATCGACAGTGCCGTTCTTTGCTCTTCTTTCAATGAAGAAATACTTTCCACTTCTAACATAACGGATGTTAACAGCGTTTGCGCTAACCTCATGTTGTTAGCTGTTGTTTTCAGGCAGTCACTTATCGCACACAGCTAACCTAAGTCAGTTGTAAGAATGGACAGCATATGGGTGATGTCACCAGTAGGTTTCTGAAGAGCTTTTTGAAGCTCAAAATCTGTGGCACTGAATTCGCAAAAATGTGGATTATCGGCAGACCTGAGGCGAGCCCAGTGACGCCTGAGTGCTCAAACAAGCCATCTCTAACAGCACCAACCTGTCAGTCAAAGTGACCACACTGTTAATTATGCATAAATTTAAGCCTTAATATAATTTGAACAGATAAGTTATATAAAAAGTCACCGTCAGTACAGTTGTTATGAACGGGGAAATTAGCTATAGAGACCAAAACCGTTTTTTGTACCAGGCTGTAAACATGTTTATTTTTGCTGTGAAGTTGCACATTTTAACATGGGGACTTATGGAGACTGATTTGTTCTGTAGCCAGCCTCAAGTGGATGTTTGAGGAACTGCAGTTTTGGCACTTCCGCATAGTCTTCTCTTCACAGTGCCTTGGTTCGAACACAAGCACATAGCTTGTGGCTGCGGTCACACTTACCCGAAGCGAAATGTGAAATGTGAGCAGTGCAGGACGTGCAACATATGGAAATTTGTTAACTCAGTTCAACAGTTCTGAATCTGGTTTGCTACCGAAAGCAAAGGTTCGCTTGCACATAATGAAAAATGAACAGAAGGTGGAAAATTCACCAGTGTTGCCTGGCAAGATGGATTCTCTTATGATTTCATGATCCCGTGAGCCCAGCTGCCTCGTAAAGTTAAGATTCAGCTGAATTACTCTGAATTACACTGAAACACTGGAGTGTAGTACTCCTGATGGTACACACACAATGGACTGGTTCCACCACAAAAAATTTGACTTGTCACAGCAGGAAAAACGTAATGGTGACAGTGAACCAGCACACAAAATAGCAGGATCTCCTCTAAGTGGAACACAGAAATCATTAACACGCCTGAGTTTCCTGATATGACATGTCAAAATGTCTGCTGTGCAACCAGTCCATAAAAAAGTACATAGCCAGAGCAGCTTTGACATTACAGTTTCTACGTATAATATAATAATCCAGTGCTCTCTGAGCTTCAGACTTCATCACTGCTAACCAAACTCTTGTGCATCCTCCATTACACACATGTAGCACCTGCAGGGGTTTACGCTGCCCTCCTAAGGTCCTATCCCCTCAGTGCGGATTATGAACTCTCTCTGATTCCCCAGACCCCAGAGTGCCCAAAGGTTCACCATGTAGCAGTTAATTTGTGGTAATTTAGTTAACTAAAAAAGTGTCTGCTCATACTACATGAACCATAATGTGGAAAGCTTCAGGTCAATCTTCATGTTGATGAATAAAAAAAAAAATATGAGCCCCAGTTGTGCTTGATTATATAAGTTTACTGCAACTCAAAACTCACATCTGAGAAAATGTTGGTACAGCTTGTATGCATGGTCAGATACCGAAAGCCTAAACATTCATCATTGCATATCACACAGCTTTACAGGGCACCTAAAGTTCTCCACAGTCACGCCACCTGGGAGGAGGCAAACAATAATGTGGGTCAACAATGCATCTTAGTCAGGGACTCTAAGGCTTATCTGTACCTTTTAACATAAAGCATGCTGAGTGGGAAGTGCTTTAGGGCCTAGCAGGTCAACTGTTATGTCATGACTTAAATTAGGCATTCCTTCATATCCATAAATTCCCACTTTAGTTAAAGCACATTATCAACTGAAATGACAGGGCCTTAATTTCCATAACATTTATTATCCAATCTTTAGGCCCCCATTTTGAGGTTTTTATTACTTTAGTATATAGTGAGCTGTGTGTAGTTTGGTAAATAAATTTGTGCTTGATCAATCGAATTACTAACTAATACATACAGACAACAAAAAGTGGGGAAAATGGGGAGGATAATAGGAGTTTAACAGCTTATTTTGGCTCTGTGGCCCTGTACTGGATCAATTCAGTCCTGCCTCAACCAGTTCCATTGTTTTTGTGAGTACATGTCTATGTTATACACTGTGTATACTATGTACTTCTTGGCGTAATGCGCTAATTCCAGCAGGATAGTGTTTTCTCAATTTGATTACAGCCGTTGTGCACTTACCAGAAATGCTGATCGCAACATTTTACCGCTTCTTCTTCTTTGCGACGACAACCTGGTGGAGCGTTAGTGTCACTCATTTGACTGCCAAATTATAAATATAAAACATATGTACAATTTGCATTTGTATATTGCAGTATTCTTTGGAAACCACTGGAAACTCCAACAGCTACGTTAATGTCATTATGTAGCCAAAATGGCGATCACTGAGGGCAAGAAGTGTTTAGCGATCCACTCTCAACTTTTTGCACCATCCGGATACTTATAGTACACCGCATTTAGCTATAACTGACGGCATGAACGCGCATATGTATTCAACATAGCAAGTTTAAGTATGGGACACAAGCACCTCATATTTAACTCTAGAGGATAATAATGCTGCTCTGTAACTGCTGGATGTGAAATAACAACAACATTTGCTAAAAAGTGTGCTGCATCGACTTAAAATGATGATATGTCAGTGTTGTGTTCACCAGTTGTTTCTGCTGCTCCCTAATGGTTAAAAATAGTTATTTTAGGGTTAATCAAATGAGGTCAAAAGCAGTCAGATAAGTTTTTATTTTAGTGTTTTGGTATTATATATTCTAATGCAGTGACAAAGCTGAAGACACAACCAGTGGAGAACTGAAGCCCGGTGTCAATTCTGCATGGGTGGGCTACGATTTTATTTCATTTTTAATTACAATAATTTAATATTTTAGATATTAGATATTTAGATATTTCTCAGTGAGGAAAATCCAGCACACATTAGTGCAGCTGACAGGCCTAATGATGCACGAACATCCTCAGTGATTTGGAGGCAAATTAAATCAGTCCTTGTCTGCATTCATGAAGCTGTCAACTATAATGACCAAAATTACTGCATTTTTTTTTCTACTCGCTCTCTCAAGGTTAGTGTGCATTAGTAAGCCATTACATATAGTCTGGTTCAGGAACAGGCTCTCGTGTCTAATAAGGCTCTAATAGACTTCATTATTCAAAGGAAAAACTGTCACTCATTGCTTGCTGTATGAAGCACATGCTACAGAGTGGTGGGAAAAATAGAAAATGATTATCATTATCTGTATTAGTATTATGTGCTATTAATTAAATCATATTAATATAAACATTCATAATGTTTTAATAAATGGATATTGGTCATGCAGGAGAAGGATAAATACCAGGCCAGAGAGAGTTTGTAGAACCTGGAAACCCAACAATTGGTCTTATCAATGACATAAAACCAGAAATACTAAGCTTATATCCTCTTTCTCAAAGTGTAATCCCACCCAACCCCCAAAGAAGTAACTAACCAAGAGATTCAGATTAAAGATTGGACATAAGAAACATGATGAGCATCTAAAATATTGTGCATTATTTAAGATGAAGGTAGTGCTTCAAAGCAGAGTTCCCCTAAACTTCTCTTTCATTTCGAGCTACACAAGTAGCGGAATAATTCAGTCAATCAACAGAAAATTAATCTATGTCTATTTTGACTTGATTTTCTTCCATTATTAAAGCTGAGATGCCAAACATTTGCTGGTTCAAGCTTCTCAAATATGAGGATTTGATGCTTTTGTTCTGCATATGCATGACAGAAGACTGAACATCTTTGGGATTTTGGACTGATGACAAAACCAAACCTTTTGAAAATGCCACATTGACATTACTGTTTAAAGGGCTATTTTATAGACAAAACAATTAATCAAGAAAGTAATAGTCAGATTA
Organism: Miichthys miiuy; assembly: GCA_036365135.1. Taxonomy (NCBI): domain Eukaryota; kingdom Metazoa; phylum Chordata; class Actinopteri; family Sciaenidae; genus Miichthys; species Miichthys miiuy. The sequence continues at coordinate 8,247,970 of CM071617.1, read as the reverse complement.
ATTACTAATAAAACACTCATTAATTGTTTTAATTGTTCAAAGTAGTCAAAATATCTCATTTAGAAAGGCTCCAATATGTAAATATTTTCCAGTAGAACTTCTTCTTCCACTGCTGACCTGTCAAACATTAGTAACTGATTTATTCCCCTTTAGTAAAGGCATTACTGCATCTTATCAAACCTTTTGTAAAATGTAAAATGGGGCTATTAAACTGTATCTATGGAGGAAAGGGGTTCATTGCACATTGTGTATTACATTTACTAAATATTAATCAGAATCAGAATCGCTTTATTGACCAGGTGTGTGTATACACATGAGGAATTTGACTCCGGTTTACTTTGCTCTCAATTGTACGTACAGGTATGGACATAAGTACAGTTTAAAAGACACACACACACACACACACACATATATATATATATATGGACATGAGTATCTCATATGAAAAATATACATAAGAGAAATATACATATTGACTCTTATGCAAATGTGCATTGTGAAAAGTCTGACAAGTCAAAAATATAATCACAACCTCATTCAGTGCTATCATGTGACATATCTGCAGTGTGGAGGTGTAACAAAGACTGAAATAATGCTGTGTCTATGGGGACAATGGGTCTTTACTAAAGCTGCAATCCTTGTGCTCGCCACAGGGGGGCAGCCGCGTGTCGACGCCCCTGATTGGTCAGAACTGTTTACGCCAACCAACGGGAGCCGTTTGCGTCCGCACCGTTGCTTCCTGGTGTCTTCAATGGAGTCCTCCTCTCGCGTTTGATGTTTTTGTGTGTTTTTCTGAGGAAAGCTGAAGGCTGCGTGACATTTACCCGGTTAGGAAAAAAATGAACAGAATATTCGGACGCGGGAAGCCAAAGGCGCCTCCTCCCAATCTGTCGGACTGTATCGGGAATGTGAGTGCTGTCAGGCTGAGAGGTTGTTTTGTTGTTTATGCCTGTGTTATGTGATCTAACGGTGCCGTTACTAAGCTAGCATGGCCACAAAAGAGACAGTCAAACCAGCGAACCGTGCTAGTTAGCCACCGAGGATACAATTAGTAAGCACTTTCCACTTAAGCAAACACAAACGCCGCCTGTCATTTACAGCGAGAGGCAGATTTATTTTACCCACAACCGTTATTTATCTTAAAGGCTGCTAGCCCTGCAGCTATCCTCCATCACAGGGCAGGGCGCTGTAATGGCTTCTCCTTCTTCTCCGTTAGGTGGATGCGAGGGCAGAGTCCATAGAAAAGAAGATTAGCAGACTAGACGCTGAACTGATGAAGTACAAGGATCAGATGAAGAAGATGAGAGATGGGCCCTCGAAGGTAACACACACACACACACACACACACCAGGTCAACATTAGGAGTTGTTATGAATGTTATACAAGATTGTACTTTAATCTCATGTGTTCCTTTTTAATTGCAGAACATGGTGAAACAAAAGGCGATGAGAGTCCTGAAGCAGAAGAGGATGTGAGTCCTGTGCTGTCTGATATAGAGTCAGACATATGAAGACACATTTGAACAGCTTTTAAGTACCGTATCGAGATATTGCTGCACAGAAATGCTACATATGGCGGTGGTTATGTATGCTATAGATCAGGGGTAGTCAGTTATGATTTCAGGAGGTCCGGATAGAGGAAATGTCCTCATGTTCAGGTCCGCAGCGTCATCGTGTTTAAGTTGCGTTATAATAATAAGTTATTGGCTGACTTGGCTGCAATCTTCTGGATTAAAAGCCGGTTTTGCCTGTGATCGGCTGACATTCTTGCCCTCACCTTGACCAATCTCAGTCCTCATGCCTAAACCAACTCGAACCCATGAAGGCAACGAGTACTGGCCAATCAGAGACAGGCAGGTTGTCCCTTTCACTGTCAGAAAAAAGAGTCGCCAGTCAAAATGTAATCTCCGCCAAAACTGATTAAAACTCAATGATATGTCGGTTCCGGCTCAGGACAGAGTGTGGGTCTGAAACCGGACCGCAGTCCGCCTAATAGTGACCTGTGCGATAGATAGATAGATAGATAGATAGATAGATAGATAACTATATGCCCATATCCAAAAATCAGCTGTCATGGAGTGAGTCTCTTCTCCCTGCACAGAAGCGAGTCATTATAAAGTGTAACGGCAGTGGGCAGGAATGACTTCCTGTAGCCGTCCATTACATTTTTTACAGTGGAGTTGCAGGAGTCTCCGGCTGAATACGCTCTGCTCTTCATCAAGAGGTCATGTAGGTTAGCTATTGTTCATGATGCTGAACAAAAGGGTATCAGTAATAAAAAAAAATATTTGCATTGCGATTTATTAAAAGTCTAAACCGTCGAAAAACATTCGAATATCAAAACATATCAGCTTCAGAAATCCAGTATTATCAAGGCTGAAATGCAAAATGAGCTTCAAGAAAAGAAAAAAATCATCTGCACAATGCAAATGCTTTAATACAGACTGTATTTGTTTTCAGGTATGAAGGGCAAAGAGAGCAGCTGGCTCAGCAGTCTTTTAACATGGAGCAGGCAAACTACACAATCCAGACGTTAAAGGACACCAAAACAACAGTAAGAGTCACACGACTTGACAAGAACACTTAAGTAGTTTAAGTTACTGCGGCTTGATATTGAACGTATATGATCAGCTTCTTGTCATGCTTACATGTTTTACATTTGATTTGGATCTACCTTGATCTCTGTTGACATGTGTCTTCACCAGGAGCTGACATGTGACAGAAAACATGCAGTGCTGCTGTACTCCCTTTTTCACCAGTGACTTAAAAACGCGTTCTGTGATGCATTTTCTGTTCCCAGGTGGAGGCCATGAAGATTGGTGCAAAGGAAATGAAAAGGGCTTACAAGGATGTCAAACTTGATCAGATTGACGTATGTTTGTTACACACCCCTACAATGTTTCTGTTATCACTCAGCAGTTCTGTATTGATAGATTAGGACACACCAGTTATCAAAACTAACAAAAGACCAAGTCATTTTTTCATTTTTCAAATTATTTCAAGTATGTCAAGACGTACACAGCAGAGCAGGGATTCAATCCAATAAAAATGTACTTTATGTATTCCATAGTTCAAATTTCTAAAACTGTTCCTCACTCCTGTTTCAATCAAATGTGGTCTGATGTCAGCGTTCAAACGTAAACATTAAAGGTGATCGCATGTTTTTGAACTTGCAGGATTTACAGGATCAGCTGGAGGACATGATGGAGGACGCCAGCGAAGTACAAGAGGCCCTGAGCCGCAGCTACGGCACTCCAGAGATAGACGAGGACGATCTCGAAGCAGGTATACCCGGCTCACTTTTGTCCGTAGATACAAAAAAATTAAACAAATATAATCATCGACATTTAAAACAGCAGAAATGGAAAATATCAAACTCTCAACTTCACAAGTAAAATTTGTGAGGATTAGATAACTCCAGGTGAATACGACACGGTTTCTCATGATTGATTTAATGACGGATAAACCAGTTGTGTCTTCTGAATTTGAATCAAAATTAGGCTGTGCTAGTTTACTCAGAGGCGCCTTGAATGCTTGACTTCACGGGATTACGCCTCTGATTTTGGACCTAATTTGTCTGTTTATATTGAAAGTTTAAATGGAGAAACAAGCAGAGGCGCCTTTCTGTCTACCATTCTAAGAAAACTCATTGTGCCAGACAAATAAAAGAAACAATTGAAGAGGAAAATTATTGTCTGGGGTCTGAAATAAGCAGCTCATTGTTTTAGTTCCTAAAAGCAGCCCACGGCATTGTTATGCTGAAAGCAGACAAACTCCAGATAAACAAACAGCCCGGCTGTAGTGAAAAGTATTTAGTGTTAAAGAATCATATGCAGTTATGAAGTAGAATGTAACAAAGACAAATATTATCTTCAATAATCATCATTTAATAATCAAATTACACAAAATACTTCGAGTACATAAACATGAACGTATTTTACCTTTTTGAGTGAAAAGTGTTTACGAACACAGTGTGACTGCTTTCAGAGCTGGACGCGCTGGGCGACGAGCTGCTGCTGGATGATGACAGCTCGTATCTGGATGAGGCCTCAGCTGCTCCGTCCATTCCCGAAGGAATCCCCAGCGACAGCAAGACAAACAAGGTAACAGTCTTCAGAGCACTGTGGAGCGCGGTGATGACTGACATTATAGTGAAGTCACCGATTGGAGAGATTACATTGCAGATATCATGGTTACATATTTTTCTAAACCAAAGCAACCCACTTGTTTCAGTTCACTTCATTATTGTAAGAAAGTACAGAGAAATAACCAACAGTGATAACCCCTCATCATATTTTTATTAAAAAAAAACCCTAATTGAGTTACAAAGTTCTGTCTCGCCCAGACGCGCGCACGGCTTACAGTCACAAACATGAGACAACACACTCACCATGGCAGATGCACCGGGCCCAAGCGGCGAGTCTGCCGCGGCGTCGTCGTCAGTGGCAACACTAATTTTGCTCAAAAAACCAAACTCGTTGTTTCAAACTTGTTTCAGTCTAATTCTTACTTCACCAGTATTATGTTTATCATGCACCAAACAACATTATAAGTAATTAATAAGTGTTTATAACTTGTATAACTACATTGCAGTTCATAAAAATAATGGTCGCTCACCGTCCTGTAAATATTAGCAAGTTATGGCAAAGACATAGGCTTAATCAGCCGTGGTGACTTCCATGATAACCTGCAGGACGCTGGATGTCACAGAAAAAGTTTTACTCTGCGTGGGAACGCAGCTCCACGGTCAACAACACAGGTTTTATGATCTAAGTTTTTATATCACGTCAACACGGATAGTGGGTGTATACAGTAGAGAAGTAGGTATTGAATCAAATTAAATAGCAGCAGAGATAAAAGGTGCGAGGTGTGCAGTACAGTAACTCTGACAAACATGTCGATTGTGATTGATTTTAAATGTCAAACTAGTTTATTTGCCATACTGATGCCAATATAGAATAAATGGTTCTTGTAGTAAATGGGCTAAAATATGTGAAACCTTTTTTATTATGTAAGGTTGTTTACAAACAGCTGTCACACCCTGTGACTGAATCCATCCACGAACCAGCTGAAAAGATAATAACACTTGAAAATCTAAGCGTGTGTTTAGAGGTCTGTTTGCTTGCCAATGCATCATTTAAGTGCTTTCTTCTTTTGTTTTCAGGACGGTGTTTTGGTGGATGAGTTTGGCCTGCCCCAGATTCCCGCCACATAAACAAGGGATGGATTAAAACAACTGCACTTCAACTGAAAACACTTTTATATGTAGAGTAACATTTATACATGCAAAACCATTTGACCTGAGAACACTACGATTTTCAAAGCTGTGTTGGGTTGTGTATTGTTACCACTACTGTGCTAGCATGTGGCCTTGTAACATACTGAACCTTTTTTAAAAACATTATTCTCCCTGTTCGTCCTCCTGTCTGACACCTCTAAGTCTCTTTCAGCAGCAGTGTTACCTAGTAATAATTTATTTTTTACTTGTTTTGTTTTTGTTCTAGTTTTGTGTGCGTTGTTTAGTCATTACCGTTTTGTTTGAGTTCTCAAAGGTGGAGATGATTCCCACTGAGCCTGATCAAATGTCTGCAGGTTATTTGAAACATGCAAAATAAATGATGTGTTAATTTAACCTTGAATTGCTCATTTGTTTTGTTTTTTTAATGGAGAAAATTGTAAAAACTCTACTCACAGAGCTTTACTTTTATGTTCCCGGACAAGAGAAAGCAGGATTATGCATTGTGTAAGAGGGTGGACTACTATCGACATGTTGTGCTTATTAATATTTGTAAAGGTTCAACCAACATGTTGGCCCCCAACAAATTCCCAGAGGTCCCGGCAACCAAGCTGGATTCCTACACTCTACTGTACCCAAACTTTACTGCAAGTTACAATAGTTTGATTAAACACATACTTATTTAATAATGTGCACCATGTAAACATTATATCGAGTGTATTAATTATGCCATTAAAGGAGACATTTTGGGGAATATGCTCGTTTGCTTAGAGGGGTAGATCGATACGATTGTCAGTTGGTGTAGCTTAAAGACTGGTAAAGGGCAAAGCCCCGCCCTCCCAGTTGTTACCATGGTGACGTCACCATAGTTACATGCTGTGAGCCATGGAAAATCAAAGGAAAAAATCTAATCAAAACATTCTGTCACATGATGTCATGACTTTACTCACTCAGTCACTCTGTCACTTACTTGGTCACTCTGTAATTACTTGATTAGTTGGTTGAGTTTACAAACATTTACAAATGGCAGATGCGAATAACGTGAAGATTTCTTCTGCTGACAGCAAGGAAGAAAAAAATCCTGAATCATGTTGCAGGGATGCAGCTAATGAAGAAAAATCTCCAGACGCTAATAATTATCCATCAAACAAAGGTCAGTTGCCACCTATGGATCGCTTTCCTCGCCGTGCTAAAAAAGTGAAAGAAGATTTTCACATATCAGACACTCTGTATAGTGAATCAAGCAAATACAGGTTAGTAAAGTTCGTGGAGCTAGGGACTTTTGGAAAAGTGGCCAAGTGCATAAAATTAAACACTATGGAGATTGTTTCTATGAAGATTGTGTTTAGAAAATACGCCATGCTTGGTAAAAAGGAGTTGGCTGTGCTTAAACAACTCCAAAAGCTTGACACAGACAAGTATAACTTGGTCAGGCTTGTTGATAATTTTATGCATCGCGGACATGTATGTCTTGCATTAGAAAAACTGGACAGGAGTCTTCACGAGCTGATCTTGGAGAGGAAGTTTAATCCACTGAGTTTATCTGAGATTAGAGTAGTCTCACAACAGATCCTGGTGGCTCTGGATGCACTTAAGAACATACGTCTGGTACATGGTTATATTAATCCAGACACTGTAATGTTTGTTAATCATGAGTTGGAGCCCTTCAAGCTGAAACTGACTGATTTCAGTTATGCTGTTCCAGTTCAGAAAATTAAGTGTGGCATAAACATTCAAGATATTGGCTACATGGCCCCAGAGGTCATTTTGGGCCTCCCATTGAATGAAGCCATTGATATGTGGTCACTTGGCTGCGTTTTGGCTTATGCATACATGGGCAAACACCTGTATCCAACACATTGCCAATATCAGATGATGAGAATCATTGTGCAAATACAAGGTCAACCTGATGATCACCTGCTGAACATTGGGATGTATACTGAGACATATTTTAGCAAGATCCAAGACTCGTCTTGTGCTTCGTGGAAGTTGAATTCAGCAGCTGAGTACAACATCAGAACAGGCTATGAGACTGGAATAGCCTGTGGAATTTCTGACACATTTACAAGTCTTGACGACATCTGTGTAGCAGTGAGGAATGATGCTGATTGTAAGGATACACAAGCCTTTTTAAGCCTCCTCAAATCTTTGCTTGAATTAGATCCTGAAAAGAGAATCACTCCTAGCGAAGCTTTACGGCACTGCTTTATCACAGGTGGTGACATTAATGACGCCAATGATGAGAATTCACCCGCCCTGACAACAGCTGAATCCAAGTTCATGGTATTGCCAGGCGAAGTGATAAATTGGAATGAATCATCCATTGCTAACTTGAATGATTCATTTCCAGCGTGTGAAGGAACCACTCAAAATGACAAAGTAGATCTTCATGTAGAAGACATTCTGTACAGTCAATCCAGCAGATTCAAGATAAATAAGTTTATAGGGAAGGGGGGTTTTGGAAAAGTAGCCCACTGCATAAACTTGCACACTAGGGAGAATTTGGCTATAAAAATAATGCCTAAACACATGTCTGCGGCATGTTTTCGAGAGCTTTCTATGCTTAAAAACCTCCAAAAGCTTGATGTCAACAAGAATAACTTGCTTACATTTATTGATTTTTTCTCACATGAGAGATATCATTGTTTGATATTTGAAATGCTTGACAAAAGTCTTTTTGAACTGATGTGTGAGAGGTCTTGTGTTTCACTAAGTTTATCTGAGGTTAGAGTAATCGCACAGCAGATGCTAGTGGCTCTAAACACCCTCAGAGACATAGGTGTGGCACACACAGACATCAAACCTGATAATATAATGTTAGTAAATCATAAGTTGCAGCCTTTCAAGGTAAAATTAATTGATTTTGGTCTGGCCAGGTCAGTTTCTGAATTGGAGTGTGGCCGGATTATTCAAACTGCTGGCTACAGGGCCCCAGAGATCATCCTGGGCCTCCCACCGAGTGCAGCAGTTGATATGTGGTCACTTGGCTGCATTTTGGCTTTCTTGTTACTGGGCGACCACCTGTATCCATCTAAGTGTGAGTATGAGGTGATGAGACTCATCGTGCAGATGATAGGTCAGCCTGATTTTCATCTGTTGAACCTTGGGTTGCGTACCAGAGAAATTTTCACCAAGGACAGTTTCTCCCGTTATGCCCCATGGAGGCTGAAAACACCCACTGAATATACCCTCACAACAGGCTCAGAGATCACACAATGTGAAGGAATTTCTACCACCTTTACTAGACTTGACGACATTGTGAAAACCCAAGGAAGACTGAAGGACCTCGCTGAGATTCTTGATGCACAGGTCTTTTTAATCTTCATCAAATCTATACTGCGTGTGGATCCTGAAAAAAGAATTACACCCAGAAACGCTTTAGAACACTCTTTTATCACAACGGATCACTTTAATGGTAACACTCAAATCGATTATGTGAAATTAGCCCACCTTACCATTAAAAACTGCCAGCGGAAGCAGCCAACAGTTGAATCCATGCTCCCTGTAATGTTAAGCATTACTTCCTCGGAAGACCCATGTTCAGATGATGAAGACACCACTACGCATACTAATAGTGGAATACAATTAGATAAAGCCACTGCTGCAGGCCCGAGTTACAGACCTACAGCCGTAACTGACGATGGACCACCAGCCCAAGCTGGCTCAGCTGAAGCTGCTGCTGATTTCCCTAATTACAAAGTCGCAGCCACAGCTGACAGAACCAATGCTAGCAATGACAATGGACCACCAGCCCAAGCTGGCTTAGCAGAAGCTGCCGCTGCTGACCCTGATTACAGAGTCGCAGCTACAGCTGACAGAACCAATGCTGGAAATGACAATGGATCACCAGCCCAAGTTGGTTTAGCTGGAGCTGCCACTGCTGTCCCTGATTACAGAGTCACAGCCGCAGATGACAGAACCAATGCTGGTAATGACAATGAACCACCAGCCCAGGCTGACTTAGATGAAGCTGTCCCTGCTGACACCAATAATAATCCAAGTAACTTTGTTGAAGTCAAAGCCAAGAAGAAGTGGTTTAAAGGGATCAAACAGGCCTTCTCCAGCTCCAATCCCCCTGTAATGTCAGGTAAAGATAAAGAAACCACTATGGATAATAATAATGGAACACCATTAGATGAAGCCACCTCTGCAGGCCCACGCTACATGCCTGCAGACATAACTTATAGAACTCCTGCCGGCAATAATAATGGACCATCAGCCCAAGCTTGGCAAGATGAAGCTGCTGCTGCTGGCACCAATAACAATCCAAATGACTTTGTTGAGGTCAAAACCAAGTGGAAGTGGATCAAGAGGATCAGACTGGCCTTCTCCAGAATGGTCATGTCTCTAGGTTGCTGCTGTTAGATGTCATCAAGTGAAAATGCAGCATCGTATACATGCAAGTGTATATGACTGGGTTTTCTCCAGGTGCTCTGGTTCTCCCACAATTTATTTAATTTAAATTGAAAAAAAAATGCTGGCTTGGCTGAAGCTGCCATTACTGTCCCTGATTACAGCTGCAGCTGACAGAAACAATGCTAGCGATGAGTCAAGTGTACATGCAAGTGTACATGACTGTGTCTAAGGGTTTTCTCCAGGTGCTCTGGTTCTCCCATAATTTAATTTAATTCATTTAAATTAAAAAAAAAAAAAAACACCAAAAAATAAAACAAATAAAATTGAAAAAATACATAAATATAAAAATGAGTTTTGTTTCACTGTTTGTTGATATCACTGTCTGCGGCCAACATTACAGTCTTTCAGAGACTGTAGCAGACTATTTATTGAAACTTGACCTCATAATATAAAATGACCTGGACCACATAACCTAGTGTTACTTGAGTGTTAATTATGAGTTTTGTTGGACTGTAAATTGTTTGCTAGGGAAGAGCTTCAGCAGTGGTCATGACTGTTTTTGACAGTGCACCAAATCTGTGTAAGAATATGTGTCAACCTAAAAACAGCTGCAACAAACACAGTAGACATATTAGAGCATAGAATTGGTGATCATATACTTAAGTCGTAATGTGCTAAGACTGTAAACTCTCAATATTTGAATAAGTGTCTAAACAAAATACAACATTTATTACAGATTTCTGACTAAAATCTACATCTCAAATGAATCTCAAGGTTCTCAGCTTTCAGATAATGTACACCACTTCTATGTGATATATACTGCTGACCTGTTATGCCACATACGTCTAAAGTTCACAAATATTTACCATGTATAAAACACATACATGAATACACAAAATCATCAACTAAATCTTAATCCTAAATCTAATTTTAAAACACCATTTAATAAGCTTAGTAATTCTTCACCTAAATGTATAAATGCTGTTTCAAACCATCTCCCACACTGCCAGGAATACAAATCATATGCTGAAATCAGCCTATAAAACACAGTTTTTAAGTCTACCTGAGTTGCTAAAACCCAAATTATCAGAAGAAATATCAAAGATATGACAGCAGTGTCCTCAATGCTAATTGAACATCCTTGGCAGTCCTGCTATATCATATTTATATGTTCATAATTGCGTTGTGGTGACAAGGTAATTGCTGCCTGAGTTATGTTCAAAGATAAAGTATGTTTGTGTGAATAAAACATTGTTGTTTACAAACAGCAGAACTGTCACACATGAGACCTGAGTTCACGTCCCGATGCGGGTTAGGTTAAAATGTTTTTTTTTTTTATATTAGGTGAAATGTTAAATAATACTGAGTTACTGAGAGTGGAGAGTGTATTGAAAAAATGCGCATTTTGTCGGAAAACAAACAAAAAAAACCCACACATTGTCAGTGAATATATTACTAATACGTTTAGTATCAACATATTTGTTGGGGCTTTTTTGGTTTTATTGTGTTTTTATTACAGAAAATGTAATTTGGTTTCTCACTAAGCGTATTTGCTCAAAGTCACGTTGTTCATGACTTACCGAGTATTCATGCCCACAAGAACCTTGTTGGAAACATACATGATATGTCTCACAGTTCTGAAATCACTGTTTAAAAGTGCGACTCTGGTGGGACTCGAACCCACAACCTTTGAATCACTCCTCAAGTGCTTGACTAGAAGTCCAATGCGCTATCCATTGCGCCACAGAGCCGGTTGAACCAACTTTATTGCTCAAACGATGGAAACGTTGTCTTATTCTACGGAAAATATCCATCTCTTAGACAAACTTTGGACACGTTTGACGATAATTATTTGAATATGACACCACTCTTTGGTGTTAAAACCACAAACAATGCGGTGAAAACACAACCTGTTTTGTTGTTATATGATATATGTGCGCGTATTTAAATGCTTTCACTTTATATCGCCAGTTTGTGTGTGTGTTTGTGTGTGTGTGTATTTTGTGTGTGTTTATCGTTCCGTTAATAAAAAGATAAATTAATAAAGTAAAAAAAAAAACTACAACCGCACGAAGAACTGTTTCCTGTCTGTTCCGGAAGTAGTTAGCAATCAGCTAATGTCACAGTTAGCGGTGTGTTTTCTTGCTGTGATTTAAAGACGCTAAAAAAACCCCAAAATGTCAGAGCAGACGATAACAGTGACAGTTGCATACGGTAATACGATTTCTGCCTGATGTTATACGATTATTAACAGATGATAGATAGACATGGAAATGTAAGTTTACTAACCATCGGCCAACGCTCGAGTAGCGAGGAAAGGGTTAGCTAATGTGGCTAATGTGTTTTAACTTTAATGTACTTTATGCTTGAATATAGTCAATGAAACATTTACCTCGTATTAATGTGTTGCACTTAGAAATTCAAACCGTATTTTTTTATACATCTGACACCTGACAGTGGTGACAGTAGTTTTTTAAAGGCTTAAATATATGACACATTTCTACGTGTATCTCTATAAATATATTATTATTATTATTGTTGTTGTTGTTGTTGTTGTTGTTACTATTATTATATACAGTTACTGTTATTATATATTGTTATTATATACTGTTATTAACAATAACATTACCATCATATCATCAGTGACCATCATCTTGCCACTGTACCTTATCTACCTATTTATGTTGAGTTTTTATTTTTTCTACCTCAGTATTTTATTGTATTCAAATATACCGGACTGCTATGACGACCTAATTTCCCTTCGGGGATTAATAAAGTCATCTATCTATCTATCTATCTATCTATCTATCTATCTATCTATCTATCTATATAAATATATGAATACATATGAATTAGACACTGTAGAACAGGCATGTCCAAAGTCCGGCGGCCCGAAGCTTCATTTTTATAATATATTATTTATAGCCTGCTAGGATTGTCAGATACTGTATGGCTGGAAGATTTGGCTTCCAGCATTTGAACCTTTAAGGACATAACTGCTGGTGTTATATATCTGTAGATGTGACACAAAATATTATTTTCTGAATTATTTTGTTAAAGACAAGAGCAAGAGTGATACGTTTTAAACATAAATGTTAACAGACTTTGCATTACTCATAAGTCATGTTTAGAATGTACATGAGGTTCAGATTTGTATCAACTTCATGCAAGTTTAACGTGTTCCATACAATTTATTCTTTGTTATCTGACTCCAGATGTGAAAGACAGGAAGAACTGGTTTTAGATTTGTTCACGCCTGACTGGTGTAGATTTGGTTACATTGCCATTTAAAAAAATAAATAACTGTGACAATGAAAATAAAATTGTTACAGAACGGTGCATTTGTATGTAATTTTTATTGGTATTTTTTTCATTTTTAAAATGTTAGTATTGGCTCCTGGCATCTTCACATTGTCAAATTTGGCCCTCTTTAAAAGAAGTTTGGACATTCCTGCTGTAGAATAATGTATCTGTAATATATGATCAGTGTATGCTCAAACACTTTTGCCTAATCCTCAAGGGTAACATTTACTAATTTGTGATTCAGTTCAACTATATTAAGAGGGATGAAAATTATCAATCGGAATGGTCATGTTTACATCCAAGTAATTCACTTTTTTCCAGGACAAAAAAAGAAAATCCACTCAGGGAAGTCCTTATGCTAACATGTTTACGCTTGAAGCTATAATTTCTCACTCTCACTCCAGGATCTACAAAGCACAGCATCACATTAACCGCCAGGATGATGGCAAGGGCCCCATTGTCAAAGACCTGTCAGATGCTCTCACTCAAGCTACTGGAGTTCCACAGACCTCACAGAAACTCATCTTTAAAGGTAGACTGTTGTAGGTTTCTCTCTTTTCTTTCACAGTCAAGTGAGCTTGAATGTTATATTATATATCCAGCTCTAACCTTTCCCTATCCATCCTGGCATTTCAGGAAAATCACTGAAGGACATGGAGGAGAGTCTGTCCAGCTATGGAATAAAAGAAGGCTGTAAACTCATGCTGATTGGAAAGCGGGTAAGGCCTTCACATGTGTGATGTCTCCAATGCGTGACGGTATATGTATATGACAGTATATGTAATCAAATACTGACAATTATCTAAAAACAGAACAGTCCCGAGGAAGAAGCTGAACTGAAGAAGCTTAAAGACATTGAGAAATCTGTGGAGCAGACGGCTAAAAAGCTGGAGAAGGTAGACGGGGAGTTGACCGGACTCAAGAATGTAAGCAATCAATTATCAGTTTTTTTTTTTTTAGGATGCAAAATTGTCCTGCATTGGTCAGTTTCTAATTATCACCCATTTTCTTCCACAGGGTTTCCTGGCCAAAGACCTCCAGGCAGAGGCGCTAGGTAAACTAGACCACAGAGTGAAAATAGCAGCGGAACAGTTCATGAAGATCCTGGAGCAGATCGATGCGTTGGTAATTTCTTTTGGCTCATGTGTTTATTCTTGTGTGCAATGTGTGCAATGTGTTGCAAAAATGTGTTTCATTTTTCATACATCACACTAGAAAACAACAAACTCCTTCTTTTGACAGAGTCTCCCAGAAAATTTCAATGACTGCAGGATGAAGAAAAAGGGACTTGTAAAGACAGTGCAGGTCAGTGTCAACCAAATGTTTTCATTGAAAATCAGAGTACTGACTATTATTATAATTAAATGTTATTATTTTCTGTCAATAGGATTTCCTGGCCCAGTGTGACAAGATCGAGGCTTGTATATCGGACCACCTATCAAAGATCCAGTCGAAAAATCTTGCCCTGGCGGAGTAGAGCTACAAAATCTTCTATATTGTGTGCTATACATTGCTCTGTGAGCAACTGCAAAATGTACAGAAAACTTCAAGTGTGGAGCAGCTCCTTGTCTATTTATTGTTGACGTGACGTGTATGAGAGAGCCCTCATCAGAGAACCCTGTGAACAGAAGAGGAGGCTGGTTATCGGCGCTGATCCTGGGCACAGCTGGGCTACGTTCTCCGGGTTAAAGACACATGAAGTGCTCCTTGAGATATTGTAACCACAGTCACTCTGTGAAAGGATCAGAGGTGCTTTGAATTGTGGCTAATTATGTAAAGAATCCAATCTTATCAAAGTCCCCTAGTAACTCACAAAGTGTTCAATAACAGAGAAAATACGTTTTTTCTTCTTGTTCTGATGTATCAACTGTGGCGTGTTCCACAAGGCAGTTTGTACACACATTTCCAGAAGTATGTGGACACCCAAACAGCATTAATCCCTGCCACTAGCACAGGATTTTAAGAGACTAGCAGCAGGGATCATCAGTGAGGTCAGGTTCTGATGTTAGGCATCCCAGTGGTCGTAGCTCTGTGCAGGCCAGTCAAGTTCATCAGCAAACTGGGGGAAACCATTTCTTCAAAGTCCTCATGGCCTAACAGGAAACTGTCACACATAATTTGGTGGCATAAAATGAGCGTTTTATAAATAAATTTTGAAAATAATTGTTACAACTTTAGCCCACACATTTAAAAACAGCCTGCTGTCCACATACTTTTGGTCATTTAGTGTATATTTATCACTCCACATTGAGTCAGCACCTTTTGTTAAATCCAGTGACTGATCCTGTGTAATCTACATTTTTTTTTAATTAATGTGAACTGTGGAATTGGTCTTGCATCACAGGGACTGACACATATCGATTTTGCTTTTGTTTTAAAATAAAAATCTTCTGGGAAAAATGAATAAAGCATTGGTGATTCATGTCAGAACGCAGTTTAATCTTTTTAATTTCCTACAAAATACAAACGATTCAGTAAAAGCAAACCAGTCACAATGACAAGACTCCTTGTTTCTGTTTATTTCCAGCTTTATCCATGAGGGTCTTCTCATACATCTTAACTAGCTTATACAGACTGACCCTTTAGTGGGCTTTTCACAGATGTGCAAATGAGCTTTGGGAGTAGGGTTGAGGAGTTGGAGCAGGGAGGGGGGAGGGGGGTTCAGAGGTATGGTCCAACAAGCAGCTTAAACAATTGACCTTCAGTGAGCTGTACCACAGTGAAGCTTGTCATGAGCCAGATAACAGGATATAGCAGTTCTAAAGTGAAGACCCATTAAAGATACACAATGTACAGAATAAACCCCCGGAGCCGCTTCTGTCACTAATCGTCTTTGTCCTTGGCGCCGTGCTTTAATATGCGTGTGAATGCTACATAGTTGAAGTTGCCTTTCTTGTCGATGGGCGCCTCTCGGAAGAGTTCGTCCACTTCTTCGTCTGTAAACCTGTCGCCCATCGTAGTGAGCAGCTCCCGCAGATACTCCTCCTGGATCATACCTGCGGGAGAGAGGGAGGTAAACAACCAGGTCACCTCAACAGCTTCTTTAGCGACTGTCAACCATAACAGAGCTAATCATTTCCTTTGACTGTTTTGATCATAAATACTTAAAAATGTGTCCTGGCAGCATTATGTCAGGAGACACTGAGAAATTACATCACAGGATGCAGTGCAAATCATTTAAAATACACAGAAAACTTCACCACACCTGTGCCCTCCTCATCAAAGCAGGCAAAAGCGTTACGGATCACATCCTCAGGATCGGTGCCGTTCAGCTTCTCTCCAAACATGGTCAGAAACATGGTAAAATTGATTGGACCTGGCGCTTCATTCATCATTGCCTCCAGGTACTCATCTGTGGGGTTCTTACCTATGAAACAGAGTAAAAGAGGATTTATGAAGCTCACTCTCAGCCACTACCCACACGGAGAAGACATGGGCTTTATGAAAACAGGTTTACCTAACGAGGCCAACATGTCATGAAGGTCTTCTTTGTCAATAAAACCGTCTCTGTTCTGGTCGATCATGTTGAAGGCCTCCTTGAACTCCTGAATTTGAGACTGGTCAAACATAGCGAACACATTGGATGTGGCGCGCTGAGGACGCTTCTTGGTGTTCTTTCCCTTGGCCCTTTTGCTCGACATGTTGGCGGTTGGTAAGTCCCCCTCTCCTATAAAGACAGATGACACGAAGGCCGTCAACTACAGCTCAACGATCAATACCACTGTCATCTAATGCATCTCAATAACATTAAACATTAGTACGATGGGTGAAGTTTTTCTTTTCTTATTCTGGGCTTGTAATGTTTGGATCAATGTCCCCAGTCTACAAATATGGCTTTGTTATGAAACAACTCTGTTAATTAACTTTGAACACTTTTGCTTTGAAAAAAAGCAGAAAGAAAGAAGTCGACAAAGTTCAGTAATAAATCTTACAAGTGTGACTTTACTTGTTTGTTTCCACCATGAGTACAATAAGGACATAATCAATAACCATGTTTTAGGGTTGCATTGGTCTTATATGAATCTCCTTGAAGATCATCATCATCTAATTGAGAACAAGGCTGCACTTGGACAAGTTAACTCAGTATGTATGAGTAAACAGGGCCCAGTTTTAAGATGTGGACCTCTATGTGTGGACTCAATGTAAGCTGATAGTTTCTGGTTATCTTCTTATTGATTGGAAAGTTGCTCAGATATCCTGTCACGAGGTTTGCACAACAAAGGATGATAGCATTAGCCTGCCACACATTAACTGAACAATAAATAGTCACGTAAATAGTTATTTAAGTGACAAAGACAGTACCTATCTGTGAGTTACGGCATGTTTTTGTTTTTGTTTTTGCCACCTGACGTACTTGATAAAGCGTCAACTAAACATTTAATTCACCCGACCAGCTGACCTAAATAACTGACTCACTAAGCTTAGCTTTAGCGAGCTAACCGACAACAATTCAGGTCCACGACAATAACAATGCGTGGCCTTTTAAAAGTGCAGAAGAAGATTCATTAAGAGACAAAAGACAAAGCAAGTAAATTAAATCACCCACCTCAGGAAAAAAACACGAGCTTTAATGCCACGGAGAGAGAGCAGAGAGCATCCACAGGCTGATGAGGAGGAACCATCAATGTTTTATTTCCTCTGTACCAAACGGACCAATCACAGCCGCCCCGAGGAGGCCTAGAATATTCTATGTTTACCTACGCGTCTGTGTGTTTTTATACACGTATGTGGTTAATTATTGATGAGTGGGGGGACGAAAATAGATTTTTACACTCCCACAACCACACAGAGACAGCTCTTATTCTTTTATATTTATATTTGTCCAAACGACAAGATGATGTAGTTCAGATGCCCCGCCAGCAGGTGGCAGCAGTCGCTAACAAAAGTGTGTGTGTGTGTGCGAACAGCACCCTCCAAAAGCATGACTCAAGTTTATTACATTATCTGTAACATTTAATTGCGGTGTACAACATTTAGTGCACGTTTAAATGACTGCACAAACTATGAAGTTGGAAAAACTAAATTTATAATGATGAATGAGTCACATTTGGTGGTGTGGCACTGACTGCAGGGTTTTTTTGTTTTCAGGTTCTTCTAAAACTGGGGCACTTTGTTTGAAACACATTAGACTGTTTAAACAGCCATTAGAAGTAGTGCAGCTCCTCTTTTATCGACTTCTAATAATTCACCACATTTCCTCCCCATTGCTCCCAGCACAGGCCCAGCAGAGGGTCCTCAGCTCGCCTGGGTCCTTCTCACGGTCTAAATTTAAAGCCGTCCCAGCCTTAAAAGGTCCTGACGGTGTCTTGTGCATTCTGCCGAGTGGCAGCATTATTTTTGTTCTTTGGACTGCCGTCCTGTCCACTGCCCCTCACCCTGCTGCTTTGCCTGGACCTGGACTTCCTTTAGCTACTTTTTTGGAATAGCACACCTTTTCTCTCATTTTCAACTGCTGTGGATTGGTTGAATTCTTAGTTGTGGTGAGTGACATATAAAATATTTTTTTCTCTATTAATAAGTCTGTCTCTAATGCTGAGTAATTCCTCTACTAGCTTATGTCACACTGAGTTTTTTAAAAGGCTGACTCAATAAGGCCTGAGGCCTTTTTTTAACCACTTTATTGATTTTATTTTGGTTTAATCATGTGCTTTAATTCAGATATCCTTATTGTCTCTTATACTAACCAGTTTTTGTTCTTTCTGGCTACTGTGTCCTTGTAGATTAGACTGCATGTGTCATTGAAGTGAAATTTCATCCTAAAAGATGAAAACTTCTTGGAAAACCTCTTGGAAAACTTCTTGGTTATGCTCAAACAATCAAAAAGTTTTCATGACTCAGATGTTCTCTTCATGCACTCTGTGCCTTCATGATCTGCAGTTCAGTTTACGGCTTGTAGCTCTTCACAAATAAAGACTTTAGTAGGTGTTGTTCAAGGACATAACTATCATGAAATACATTTGTCTCAATATTTTATATTTACCTCGTTTATCTGTGGTTACATAACGCCTATGACTATTAAACTGGACATAGGCCGGGCCCACAGGGCCCATTGGGCTCATGTTTTTAAGCTGTATAACTCGCAGTGCTGACATGATTCATTGATTGATCAAATGTGCAATAACCTCAACAAACAATTCAATAAAACAAAAATGCAAAAAGAATCACTGGTTCCAGCAACATAGATGTGGAAAAAGTGCTTGTTTTCTATGACAGCTGAATAGTTTGGGGCTTTTGGTCAAACAAAACAAGCAGTTTGAATATGTCAACATTGGCTTTAGGCCATTGTTAAGGGCATTTTTTTACTATTTATAAACCAAATGATTATTTAAAATAATCCAGGTGTTAATGAACATAATCATTAGTTGCAGCCTCAGTACCTAACAGAGTGTTACATCTGTTACTTATTGACCCAAAGCCTCAAATTATTTAAGATATTCCCAAACGCAACCATCAGCCACTGGATTACATCACACCACATTTTGTTTTCCATTCCACCTGCGGAGGTTTAAATTCTCAAATTATCCTTGAAGACACAAAACCAAGAGGTAGAGTGCTGAGACATCGATGCTGCCGCTGTTTATTTCCTACCTGCTGCTTCAAGTAGAACTAGATCTTAACCAGAGCTAGCGCTTTAGTTGCTCACGCAAGACAAAAATCACGACATCACCTTAACAACCACCATCCTTAATACCTAATCACCATCTCATGCTCCAAACTAACCCCCCACAATTCAGAAATCTGTAATAATAACAATGAGATTGGTTTACAGAGCTGGAAAGTAAAGTCTGATATAATAAGTTGGCGGAGTGGCCTTCAGGATGTCAGGATCAGTACAAGTGGTGCAGAAGCTGCAGCATCAGCGGCAGGAACAGCAGCAGCAGCATCACTATGAGAGCAGCTATCACCTCAGCACCAAGTCGTCTGTTAGCCAGCAGGCGTTCTCGGCTCTCAAGACCACCGAGACCACCAGCCGTCGGTAAGAGGATGGGAGTGACACAAGCGAAAGGGTCCAAAATACTTAAGATGGTTGATATTTGAAAACTGTGAAGGTTCTGTGAATGTAACCTGTCACTTCTGTAGAGCCCAGAGGTGGCGAATGCATTCAAGCAGACCTCTTTCAAATATTCAACACTGTACTTTGGGTCCGTTGTGAAGTGTGTTCAGCGGCAGGAGAGAGAAAAGACATGCGGTTCAAAGTGTGTTTTCATGGAGAGTGGGTGCTGTCTCTCTGCTCGTCTTCATCTGCTCAGAGGTGTTCATCTTTTAATGATCTCAGGGTTTTATACATTTACAAGGACACGTATCTTTCTCTCCACGGCTGTTACAGAACAGCTTGTTTCTAAGATCTTTTGGGTCTTTTATATGCAAATTACAAACCAGGATATAAATCTCTCAGGCCTCTGAGTGCTGATCAATACCAGCTTGTCTTTTCAAAGCTGTGTTAATTGTGTTTGTACAAAGCTTAAAGCGAGTCAATTCGATGAAAAGGCCTGACAATTGATGCAAGGTCTGTGTGTGCACACTGACTTAGTTATTTTTTATTGTTCAAGGATTTTACCAGGTCAAAACTTGGTCAAGTGGTCAAGTCCATGTCAAGGTTTCAGTCCTCATTTTTATTACTTAACTCTGAGTCTAGTCCAAGTCTCAAGTCTTGAGTCTACAGCTATGGGAATCTACACAGCAACAGTAATATGCTTATGTATTTGACAGATAGAGCACATTCTGTTTGTGTACTTTAATTTGCACCATTTTAGAAGCTAATTAGCATCTCCAAACTATCAGTATATTAAAATACAGCAACACAAATCCCAGTGAATACGATAACACAATGGCAATTACGAGAATGCGCTGAAACAATCAGTCAGTTAATTTAAAGTTGATCAACATTGATCAGCAACAATTTTGATTTAATTTTAAGTTACTTTTTGTTTCCAATGTGAAGATTTGCTGAATGATATTTAATTAACTACCAAAAATGCCAAAACAGTTCAATTAATTGAGAAAATAACTGGCAGATTAGCCAATAATGAAAATAACTGTTATGGAGAGACAGATTTTTGTCACTAGAAAGCTCACTTGAAGTTGAAGTTCTGTGCTAAACTCAATGAAGCTCGATCAAAGTGTTCTGAAAGTCTGGTACAATTGTAAGTTTGTATGTATTATGTATGTTCCATTGTGTCATATGGTCAGAGTTTCTTTGTCCTTCGAGCTGCAGGGCTCAGTGTACATGTCGGAACCATGATAGCTTTCTAAAAGGGGTCAGGGAAGGAATTTCAGCTGTAGTGAAGTGCTGCCAGATATATTCATGGACGGCCGAGCTATTTCTGTAGACAGGACATGAGACGATGCCATTAGACCAACTGTAAAGAGACAGTATGGAAGTCATGAAACTGTGTACACTGGCTCCCACGGACCTTTAACAGTTAATAACTCTTGAGCCATTATCCATATTTATTCAAGTTGACTTTTGTTAAAGATGTGCACTGGATCTACACCTTGTTTCTATTTCTTTTTATTGGATGCATAAACACATACATATAAATGTGTACTTTTATTATTTAAATCTTAAGATTGACACATACTGTCGCTTTTCAGACTGAAAGATTTAAATTCTTTATATTGGCAGTAAAACTTTTTATACCTTTGACTTTCTTATACAATGAACCAAAGTCATCCCTTCAACACACCTGGTGAGTCAGCAGCAGAAAAAAAAAAGTTTCTCGTCTCTGCAGAAATCTTTGGAGACTCTCACCATCTGTCTGTCTCTGCTGTGCGCTCAGCTCTTTCCATCGACTTGATCCCGCCTCGCCAGCGTGGAATAGAGTTTATCAAAGCCACGTTGCGCGGCTTCTCCTCTAGGCCAAATGGATAGACTAGGGCAGACTTGACAGCGATTATGAATGGAAGCAGGGCTTTAAAATGAACCTTTTCCCTCATGCTGAATCTCCACCAGTTCTGGCTATATTTATATACCCAGCAGAGAAAAGCGTAAATGAGTCAGAGTGTAATATGGGTCAGGGTCCTGCAGGTTGGACAGAAATACATCTTCATTTTCAGAGCAGCTGAACTAAGTCATATTCTGAATGTGTCTTTATGTAACTAGCACACTTGCAGCAGTCTGGTTCATGCTGATGGTGGTTGGTGGATTTTTGTCATTATTTTTTATCAGCTTTGCATTTTAGGTATCTTTTATCTCATTTTTTGTCATCATGAACCAATGTGGCACGTACCGTAGAGGTGTAATGTGTTATGCTGTCTGTCCTTCTTTTACAGGTTTAAGTTCAAAAGTTCATCTTTATTTGGAACTAAATGAGTTAAATAATTAGTATCAGAATTAGCAGGGTTTGTGTTATCTGCTTACACTGTGAGAGTGTTAAAAGATTAGTTAGTTAGTTAGAAGGTATATCCAATCAATGGATAACAGTGGCAGTAAAAACAAAATGACTGTGTATGGCACGGCTTATTTGCTCCTATTGAAGGTATAAGTCTTTGAAAATGGGCCAAAATATATAGTTTTATTCATAAAAAGGCCTCAGTAATTTCCTGAAACTGCTGCACACTGTAGTTGTGCAGCAATATTCATTTTATAATAAACAAATACAATAAATATAGCAATGTTTATAAAAAAATGTTCCATAAATAGTTCTTCAGATTAGCCACACCCACATTAAATGTAAGCCAGGCCCACTCATAGCACAGACACAGATAATGGTGCAAGCCTTATCCTTTGAGGTAGAATAAGGCTGTTCTGTAGTAAAGAGTACACCATAAGCTCTGGTTTGAAATGCCTCATTATGTTGTGATTATTGTATCTCACCTTGAAGCCAGAAGACTGTTGTGAAGACAAAGAAGGGGCAGGAGGAGCTTAAACTGAGCCCACTACCTAAGAGAGCCAAACGCACCTACCTGGCAATGGACACGGACAAAGAAGTTATCGGCTACGTCATTCCGGTATTCAGAGCCAAGTGAGTGAGGACTCTGCAAAACACAAAACTGATTGATTGATATTCCTAAATACAAAGTTATCAATACCATAGACGATGTACATTTTTATTACAGTTACATTTTCACTGTAAACTGCTCTCGCATGTTTTTTCCCCGTCACCAGTCATGATGTTGTTCGCGGTCTGATGGAGTCCCAGGAGGAGGATGTTACAGAGGAGGGGATTAACTATGTGGCCATGAGGAACCTGTTTGTCAGGGAGGCCAAGGAGGCCATGCATGTCAGAGTGGAGAAGAAAACCAGAACAGTTCATATCAGGGAATCTGCTGAGCGAGTGCAACTGAGCAGGACGGTAAATCCCTTTCATTCAACTGTGGATTGTGGTTCAATTTCAAATAATCTCTCACATACAAGCCTACAAATGTGCTTTATGCTTCACTTTGTTATGCTATAGATTGACGAGTGGACAGAGTTCCGTAAGAAAATGAACCCAGACAGCCTGACACACCCTCCAGAGTTTATCATCAAGCCCCGTGGACAGACTGTCTGGGAGGGCAAGACTCTCAAGCTGCACTGTACTGTGGCTGGTTGGCCTAAACCCAGGATTGCCTGGTGAGATATCCTCCAAACTCACCATTCCCAACCCTTTCTGAGTCACAAGAAGAGAAAAAAAAAAAGCTGATGAGAGCAATCAGTCATGTGTGTGTCATAGAGAAGTTTCCATCCAAAACTCTCGTCATCGGGCAGATCTATTTTCCACAGTCGCACCACACACACACACACACACACACACACACACACACACTCCTCTGCAATTACAGACTCTGAAGACGAGGGTAAAAATAAACCAGCTGTCTTTCTGCTGTCTTCAAGGTACAAAAACAATGTGCTCATTGATGCCAAAGCCCACCCCGACAAGTACACAGCCGAGAGCAATTACAACATGCACTCCCTGGAGATCAAGAAGTAGGTAATCATTAAGCTCACACTGCATGGCCTCAGTTAGAATTAATGAGATGTGCCCAAAATACACATTACCCCAAACTGAGTGTTTTTATGTTATGAAAATATTCTGCAAATGTGGTGCTGGTAATTCACCATGTCGGCACGTTGTATTTTCAGCTGTGATTTCTTAGACACTGCTCAGTATTGTGCCTCTGCTCTCAACGTGAAAGGGGAGTCTTCTTCTGTGGCTACTGTTGTTGTTAAAAGTAGGTACCTGTTTGTTCTTGCATTATTGTTTGCCCTTTTTTAACCTGAAATGATGAAGACACTTGCAAATGCCAATGTAGTACAAAATGTTTACCCTACTGCTGTCCTCTGCAGCAGCTCCTGTCTCCTTGGGCTGGAGGTCAAAGTTTAAAATAGAGATAACGTGATGTGACAGTTGTGTCTAGTTTTCAGGACCTGGCTTTAGTAGAACATGTTTGGAGGAAAGTCCTAAATCTCATGCTCAAATGAAAAATGATTTTTGTGCCCTCATTGTGTCATATCTGAACGATATATTTCTCCACAGGGTTCCAGGACGGCGAGGAAGCAGGCCCACTTGATCCTAAACCACGTAAGACACTTTAAATAATTTAGTTTATTTTAGTTTTTAAGTAAAGCCAGGCAACTTAATGTGTTTTTACCATTCATATTTAAGATACACAGAGGATTTAATGTGCTCTACATAAGACAAAGAATAAAACATTAAAGCTGCACTGATCAAAATGATTGAGATTGGTTGAGTTTGAGAATGATTGGGTCTTTCAGCCATTGTTTTTCATCTGCCCCATTACTGGCAACAACAGGCAGCTCGAAAAACCCACTGTACATCTGCTCAACATATTACGACAGGCAGACAAAGTTAGCGACTGGCGAGGAGAACCGTTTAGCATTTAGCTGAAGAGCCAGATATTTTAAATCAGGAGTTAGTGGAGACCAAAAACTGGGCCGAAATGAGAGGGAATGGACGGTGGATAAAACACAACTTCAAATGAATGACCTGTCTTTTGGGTGTGTGATAAAACCATAATATGTCAATGTTTTTTTCAATGGCATGTTGCACTGCCTCAGAGTGTTCAAAAAGTCAATAAATGCAGCTTCAATGTGTTAATATTAATGTTTTTCATTGTTTTTTTATTCCTCTTTTGCAGATGGTTACTGCCCTGAGCATGGTGTTACCTTTCAAACAACCATCATTGACAAATTCGAAGTAGCCTTTGGCAGTGAAGGCGAGACTCTGAGTCTGGGCTGCACTGTCATCATTTATCCCACTGTGAAAAAATACCAGCCTGATGTAGTCTGGTACAGAAACTGTAAGTAGAAAAATAAAACAGAAATTGTGCATTATCTTCCCTTTTATAACTACTGTCTAATTAATCCTCTATATGTATCCAATTAGATGTCTTTTGTTTATGACTTCTCCCATTAGCTGTCGCCTTGAAGCCCTCTAACTGGATTCACACCCACTGGTCTGGAGAACGTGCCACACTCACCCTTGTCCATCTCAACAAGGAAGATGAGGGCATGTACACCCTGCGCGTCAACACCAAATCTGGCTTTGACACCTACTCTGCCTATGTGTTTGTCAAAGGTAAGGTGTTTTTCAGCTGAAGCTTTGATTTCATTGCAGAAAAAAGGCGGACTCTTACCCTCATGTCTGCACTGAATTGTCCAACATTATGTAAAAAGTAAAGCAACATATTAAAGCTCACCACACACACAGACTGGTTAGGGAAGCATTCAATTCTGCTGTGTCTTTAAGTGACACGCCGCTCTCTCTGAGGTGTCTGGTTTCCTCCCAGGAATGTTGCTTCTATATCTGTCTGCATGTTGGTAAAGTCTCCAAAGGGAGTGTGATCCAACATAAAAAAATCATCAGGTCTATGCATGAAGAGGGAATCTTCAGAATCCCCTTGAATGTTACCAAGATATGAAGTAATCTGTCATAGCTAGCTAGCTGCTGTCCTGCCACACATGCTGGTACTGTAAAGGTGCAAGTAGGTCAGAAAGTGGAAACTGAGTATGTAATGGAGATCAGCCTGATTTAGAAACAGCACTACTCACAAGTGTATGTGTATGTATGTGTGTGTGTGTCTTGCTATGCCAGATGCCGAAGTGGAGGTGGAGGGGGTTCCCGTGGCCCCCCTGGATGTGCGCTGTCATGATGTCAACAAGGACTATGTGGTGGTTACCTGGAAGCAGCCAGCGGTGGAGGGCAGCAGCCCCATCCTAGGATATTACATCGACAGGTTGGTCAGCTCACTTTTTGTTGTTAATTTGAAATGTTTGTTAGAAAAGTAATTAATATTCACTGATTACTTTGGCTGTGATACAATCAGTAAATCTGCTCTAATTTGTGCTGACTCTGTGTAAAATAACTAATTCTGCAGACACGTGGCACTAGCCCAAATTCCACTAGATTTCCAACAAACTGGCATCTTGACAGAAAACATAAGAAAAAATCAGGCCTGACTCAACATGCCACCCAACTCTTGATACAGGCTGTGGTCATCTCGCAGCTTGATTACCGTAGCGCCGTCCTGACAGGCCTCCCAGCATGCACAGTTAAAGCCTTTCAGATGATCCAGAACACGGCAGCGCGCCTGGTCTTAAATCAAGCCAAAAGGTCACATATTACCCCACTGCTCATCAAACTCCACTGGCTACCTGTTAAACAACCTGCGTTAAATTCAAATCACTAATGCTTGCCTACAAAGTAGGCAAGCATTAGTGGTTCTGCACCCACTTACTTGAATGCTTTTATAAAGGCATATGCTACCTCCCAATTGTTGTGCTCCTCCATTAAACAACGCCTGTCAAACGTTTGTTCAATTACTTTAAGATTGTTTTATTCTGATATTTGAATTAAAACATTATTTGTGGTGTTCACAAATCTGATTTAATGTTCCCTTGGCAGGTATAAGGTCCGCAGTCAACACTGGGCTC
This sequence comes from Miichthys miiuy, assembly GCA_036365135.1. NCBI lineage: Eukaryota > Metazoa > Chordata > Actinopteri > Sciaenidae > Miichthys > Miichthys miiuy. The sequence goes on along the minus strand of CM071617.1, from coordinate 8,221,200 downwards.
AGTGTAATGACGTCCCGGTGAAGTACGCTCGCTACCCTGTCACAGGACTGCTGGAGGGGTGTTCCTACATCTTTAGGGTGCGAGCTGTGAACATGGCAGGAGTCAGCCGTCCATCCCGTGTCTCCGAGCCCGTGGTTGCCATGGATCCCTTTGACAGAGCTCGCCTCGGAGGTGAGAGACATGGTGGCAAAGTCCTGCTGACACACTGCAACAAGGCCAACAACTGCACACTTAACATGTATTTCTTTTATTTTCCCCAATAGCTGGACCCTCAGCTCCTTGGACTGGAATGATCAAGTTCACAGAGGAGGATCCCACTTGTATGACAGCATCAAACTCTGTTATTTCTATTTAGTCTAGGCATTGAAATTAGTATTGAAATTTACTTGAGCTTCCTCTTGCCTCCTTAGCGGGTGTTATCCCTGGAGAACCCACTGATGTTGTGGTTACTGAGGCAACCAAGAGCTACGTGGTGCTCGCCTGGAAGCCTCCAGTCCAGAGGGGTCATGAAGGAGTCATGTATTACATTGAGAAGGTGAGGATAAATCAATGACTGAAGTGCTGAAACAGCTTGTCAGTGATTGACTAGTTGATTAACAGAAAATGAATCGGTAATGGTTACTGATAATCAATCAGCAGTGAGATCATAAGTGCCAATAATTCAACGGTAGCTTCTCAAATACGGCTTATTTTCACTGGATTTTGGACTGTTGAACATACAAAACAAATCATTTGAATATGCCAGCATGTGTTTTTGCCTTACTAACATGTCGCTGGCTCTCTGTGGTCAACAGTGTATTTCAGGTAGCGACACCTGGCAGAGAGTGAACACTGGTATGCCAGTCAAGTCTCCCCGCTTTGCCCTGTTTGACCTGGCTGAGGGTAAATCCTACAACTTCCGTGTGCGCTGCTGCAACTCCGCTGGTGTAGGCGAGCCCTCTGGATCCACAGGAGAGATCACGGTCGGAGATAAAATGGGTAAGAGTTGCATTTATATTATTTTGTACAGTTAATCAGGACAGTTCTTGCATAGGGCTTAACAATGATGACCTAAAATCTATATCATAAGATCCTCAAGTCAGGAAACATTATGTTCTGTCTGATCCCAATACATTATACTCCCTCTTTGTCATGTAAGTCTTATTTCTTATTTGTTTCTTTTCAGACCTGCCCTCAGCTCCTGGCAGTCCAGTGGCCACCAGGAACACCGACACCTCAGTAGTGGTCTTCTGGGCCGCCTCTAAGGATGTTGTACACCTGGTGGGCTACTATATTGAATGTAGCGTGGTGGGCACCGATGTCTGGATGCCTTGCAACAACAAACCTGTCAAGCAGACCAGGTAGATGCAGCTAAAGACTGTTCTAGGTTTATGAATACAAAAGGCATTCATTGCTTAAAAAGATGAATTGATTACATAGTTGAAAAGGTACACACAATTTACTCATGGTTGTCAGCATACAAACATTTCTTGCTGCTTTAGATTATATATATATATATATTTTTTTTTTTGGTGAATACACTACTAAATGTAATTGACTTATTTTTTTATTGCCTTAATTGTCATCATTCATCACACTGGATGCATGCATACTAGCTTGCCTATAGTTGATGTAGCAGAGTTGTAACAAGAGAGATTATCTAAGTTTTTCTTACTTTTGTAACACCAAGTGACAATTATTGCATGATAAAGACTGGTAAAACATACTGTAAAAGTAAAAAAAGAGTAAATAAGAGTAAATTGGGTCAGCTAAGGCAGTTACACAGTTAAATATACCCCAAAAATATTAGCTAACATTAGCTACTATAAGCTACTGGTCATAGCAGACCAAGGAATACTTTAGCTAACGACTAAAGTGTATTTTTATATACTGAGCAGTGGGTGTGCTTTATTACTAATGAATTCATATTTTCATTCGTAAAGTCAAGGTTGACTAGCTAAGCTAGCTAATTTGGCTATCAAGAAAATAGGAAGGGTGCTAATGCTCCTTAAAATTAGTCTTCCCTTTGTGTAACTAAAACTCCAATATTTTGTTTTATAGGTCTTACTAGTTGGTTCGTACTCATGAAATGATGTAACCAACATGCAATGATAACATGAGAGTCTTTACACCTTGATACTGTTTTCAGGTTTGTGTGCCATGGCCTGACCACTGGTGCAAACTACGTGTTTCGCGTCAAGGCAGTCAACGCTGCTGGATATAGCCAGAGCTCCTCCAGTTCTGAAGCTGTGGTTGTGCAAGCTGCCATCTGTGAGTGTCCTCACAGCACATCTCCATTCTTCACTTTGCCTGTAGCATTCAAGCCGTACTCTTTCCCTCTGCTCCATCCTCCCGGCTGTTTTTAAACATTTATTCATCTAGGGAATGATTGCTGAGAATAATTTTTTTCTAGAAAGGCCTGCTTTGAATTCAGATAGTTCAACACATGCATACACATGGCCCGCAGCCCTCCGCCTCTGAGTCTCTTAACTCATCTTTCATTGTTCATGAACCTTGTTAACTTTCATCATTTGTTGTCCTTTTTCCTAACCAACATTCACATTTACTCTCAAAAATTATGGTCTAATTCGGTCAGCCAAATATCTCCTCTTTTGCATCTAAATTACCTTGTATCTTGAGTTTCATGACTGACTTCTGGTTGATATATTTGCATGTGCCTGCCTTTAAAATCATCACTAACACTGGATTTCACCATTGTTTTTCGTTTTTTTAAAGTTTCCCATTCTTTCATTTGTTAATGACAAGATTAAATAACAAATTAAATAATGTTTTACAATGCTTTTACTGTGATTTCTTTTTGCTCGAGTTCTCTTTTGCTATTTGATAACTTTTTAGGAGTACCTCTTGGTGCATGGCCAAGATAAAGCCTAAAACATTGTGTTCTGTAGAGCATGAACCTAATGAGAGTCTCGTCTGGCTTTCGGAGATTTTCGTAGCGCGAAAGTTACCCTGCTTCTGGCCTTGAGTGTAAGTACTTTATTGATTACGGTGATCCTAAAATAGTGTGTTGCTTGTGTTTTCAAAGCATGTAGCATGTTCAACTGTACCACTTGTAATCAATGTGATAGCTTAACACTAATGACAACTAAGATTTATGCCTAATGCCAGGCCATCTGTGTGAGATTATGTTGGAAAATACAAAGAAATAAGGTCTCAGTATCTGAAAATAATCCTCTTTAACACACTTCTTAACTTTGCAACAAATGTTAACAAGGCTTGGTGACTTTTTTCGTAGCCGTCCCTGGAAAGCCCACCGGTGTGACCCTGGTGGAGGCAGTGAAGGACTACATGGTCCTGAGCTGGACTGCCCCTGGTCATAATGGAGGCGCTGATATCAGGGGATATTTTGTGGACTACAGGACTGTGAAGGGACACGTTGTTGGAAAGTGGCATGAAATGAACCACCAGGCATTGACTACCACCACCTATAAAGTGAGATCTTTTACTTCCATGATCGCCATGATCCATTCACTGCATTTTGTCAAGCTGCAATGTTTGCAAACCCAAAACAAATATTTTAATAATTTCTCATCGTCTGCATTTGTTTCTTTTAGGCTGAGAACCTGAAGGAGAACGTCTTCTACGAGTTCCAGGTGCGTGCTATGAACATGGCAGGTGTGAGTAAAGCCTCTGTGCCCAGTGCAGCTCTGGAGTGCAAGGAGTGGACCATTACTGTGCCAGGTATGATGGACAATATGACGGGCTCGGTAGATATGAGACAGAGAATTAATTGCAAACTTGATTTTGAATTGATGCTCAATTCATCATTTTATTGTCATGAACAGGGAAATTAGCTATAGAGACCAAAACTGTTTGTTCCAGGCTGTAAACACGTTTATTTCTGCTGCGAAGTTGGCCATTTTAATATTGGTGCTTATAGAGTAACTTGTCCTGTATCCAGCCTCAAGTGGTCATTCGAGGAACTGCATTGGCTTCATTTCACAGCCACAGGGGTTGCCACTTGGTTACATCACTGTGTATTGGCCACAGTGCATTACAGATAGACAGCCAGTCATTTCAGAGAGGATTTTGTAACCTGCAATCACTCCGAATTAATACATTTGAAATATCAAAATATAGTGGAGTTGCTTTTCAAATACTTGCTAACACATTTTAAGTGTATTTAATAAATGTATTTATCTAATATATATTTAATAGATATATTTTCTTTTAGTTTTGTCCAGTCACATTTTGTTTGAGAAATGATTTCCACATCATTCAAACTATCATTTTTCCTCAAAGGTGGTCCTATTGGTCTTCATGTGCTGGAGGTTCGTGACACCTCCGCCGTCATCCTGTGGGAGCCACCTACGTTTAATGGCCGTACTCCTGTCAATGGCTACTATTTGGATCTGAAGGAGACCTCTGCTGGAGAGGAAGGCTGGAAGGCTGCTCATGAGAAGGTCAACAAGAATAAATACATGAAGGTGAGGAAGATGGAGAGCTGCTTATTCTGTGAGATCTGATGGTCAAATTGGAGTTTGAACAATGTGTATCTTCACGTCATATATACATGTGAAGTAAAAAGGAGAGTGTTCTTCTAACTGTCTCTGACTTCGACTCCTCGTGCTGATTCAGGTGACAGGGCTGAAGGCTGGTACATCCTACGTCTTCCGTGTGCGTGCTCAAAATCTCGCTGGAGTTGGAAAGCCCTCAGCAGTCTTAGGTCCAATCCTGGCCCAGACTCGCCCTGGTGAGTGTGATTGTTATGTAACTCACACATTCAGTGATCCTACGCAGGTCTGGAAAAGTAGGGAAAATCACTTTTTATATAGGCGCTTAATTGATGTCTTATATTTGATTATTTACCACTGTGAGAATCCTGTTGTTTAAGAGCTGAAATATGCTAGTGATGCTTGCACACTGTAACCATTTACTCTCCTTCCCTCAGGCACCAAAGAGATTTATGTGGATGTTGATGATGATGGTGTGATCTCTATGGTCTTTGAGTGCTCTGAGATGAAAGAGGGCTCTCAGTTTATTTGGTCCAAGAATTACAAGGCTATCACAGACACCTCCCGTCTTACTATTGTCACTGAAAAGGGCAAGTAAGTATCCTTTGAGTGCCCAACATCTGATCTGACTTCCAGGGACCAAATAGACTTGTTCAAGGCTTGTGTGCAAATGTAACAGTTGTCTCCACTGCAAAATATTACATCAGAACAAGTTCTTCCTCTTTCCTTATACCTTGTTGTCCCCATGTGTCGTCATCTCCAGGTCCAGAGCTATCTTCAACAGTCCCTCTCTGGAGGATCTGGGCACCTTCTCCTGTGTGGTCACAAACACTGATGGCATCTCCTCCAGCTACACACTGACTGAAGAGGGTGAGTCAGCCCATCGTCTTGGCATCTCTGCTCCTGAAACTTGATTCATTTGTTATTTGCTTGGGTGACATCAGTGCTAAAGGTGTAAGGACGGCCTGAAGGACTGTGTGTACTCTGTTATCACTGTTTCAACAGCTGCATCAATCTGTTACCCTCTGGGGTATATGTGTGTTTGTTTTGAACAAATTATTCAGTGGTGCATGTCTGTCAAAGTTGTTGTACTTGACATGGAGTATTTCTGACAGCATTATTAATGTGGTTTTCTAGAAGACTCAAAGTCAAACAAGAAAAAAAACTGTGAAACTTGATGCTGAAGGATTTTGCAGAGGTCAAAAGATTCACCCATCTTGATGTTGTTCTTGTTACTTGACAGGTCTCAAACGTCTTCTGGACATCAGCTATGACCACAAGTTCCCTGGTAAATATCCCACTACATCACAGGCACTGCTTAGACATCGTTTGGGAATTAATAATAATCCATCGTTGCTGTTCACAACAAATTCCCTTCTATAGAAACACAGATTTGACTTGGAGTTAGTCTCCAAGCTATGGTTACTTACAGAGCTACATGAATGAATGTAGAGTGGGGACTACAAGAGCTTTCAAAAATCTGTGTTCCTCCAGTTATTCCCTTTAAGAACGAAATGGCCATGGAGCTGCTCGAGAAGGGTCGCGTGAGATTCTGGACTCAAGTGGAGAAATGCACTTCCGCATGCCAAGTGGAGTACGTCTTTAATGATGTCATCATCACTCAGGGAAAGGTGAGAGTCATATGCATATGTGAGAGTCAGGTGTCATGTCAGGTGTTCTGTGTGTCCACTTCTTACAAGTGATCGGCCTTTTTGCTTCCAGAAATACACAATGAACTTCGACAAGACCACCGGCATCATTGAAATGTTTATGGACTCTCTGGAGGTCACTGATGAGGGAACGTTCACCTTTAACCTGGTGGACGGCAAAGCTAAGGGTACAACCAGCCTGGTGCTCATTGGAGATGGTAAGACCTCAAGGCATTTTTGCTTACTTATTGATGTACATATAGATTCGTCAGTATATTAAACCTGCAGATGCTGCAGAAGTTATTGTATATGTCCACTGAGGGGCAGCAAAACACAACCTTTTCTTTACTGTCTGCGTCGTGCTGTAGCTGACTTTGTAATGTCTGTCTGAACTTAGATTTTATTGAAAGGACTCTGAGATTTACATTTTCTTTGCTGTTGTGTAGAATTCAGGGCGCTCCAAAAGAAATCAGAATTTGAGAGGGCAGAATGGGTCAGGAAACAAGGTAAGGGATCTTCCTTTTCAATTACATAAATTTAAGACTAAATACACAAGTATGTTTTGATAATCATTTTCTATTCTATCCACAGGTCCTCACTTTGTCGAGTACCTTGACTTCACTGTTACTGAAGAATGCAATGTGCTGTTGAAATGCAAGGTGAGAAACAGAGTAACTGTCAACATGTGTACCACTGTTAATATTTTTTTAAAAGATGGAGCATCACAAATGGGTTCTTTCTCTCCACAGATAGGAAATGTCAGACCCGAAACCGAGATCACCTGGTCTAAGGACTGTATCGAGATTGCAGAGGATGACGAGGACGCCAAGAAAATCGAGAGGAAAGACGGCGAGCTGACCTTTAATATCGGAAAGGTCAGCCCATTAGAAGGAGGCCGTACTTTGTGAGGAGTCGTGAGCTTATGAGTAAAGAGCTAAAAGCGGCGCTTCTGATGCAGCTGTGCTTCCATTGTACACCCAGACTAGATGCTACGCTGCCAACCATCCCTCTCTGACACACAGAACCATAAATGATGAAACACCTATAAAAATATTCTCGTCCCAGAGTCACGCTGGAGTGCTGCTGGTGTCAGCACGTCAGCATGTCATACTTGGGAAGCAGAATAGACATATTGGGTACAACTGACTCTACTGAGGAGCTTTTACATTTAATTCTAATCATTTATTTGATATTATAGAGTTACAGGTCGTACTTTTCAACATGCTTTTATAGTGTAAATACAGTATATGGTTTATCTGTGTGATTAATTCATTTCATTTCTAACACCATATATCAATTTAACTCCTCTGGCCAGCGTCAGTGCCAGTGTGGTTATATTGACGTTTCAAGGCACCTCTACATTGAAACTGTATAATCATTATTCATAAAGAGAGGGTTGGTGTCATTGCATGAGCTCAGGAGAGGCAGACTGTTCACTGCCACTCCTGTCATTCGCATTTGCATTAACTGGCTTGTCTGTCTAATTCACAGTGGGTTATTAAGCAGGAGAAACAGACAGAAAAAGAAGGAAAAAAACGACCTGCAGAGGACATTCCCGCGCCGCCAAGACCAAAAGTCTGGACCTAATCTTTGCTGCCATAAGTTGACGTCTATAATGTCTCCATGTGTCCTTCAAGTCTTACCTTTTTCATGTTTTCCATTTTAACGCCTGCAGCATCCTGGGCGGGAGAAAAGCTTGCTTTTCGGTTTAGTCTGTGTCTGGCTGTTTGACTGTCTATTATCTGTCACAAGAATTACACTTTATTCCCCTGTGTTTGAGGTAGAAGGGACTTAATTCTCTCAAGGATACTAAAATATTTTCACTTCAAACTTTAGATCTCCAAGAATGACATAGGTATTTACGAGGTCTTCCTGAGGGATGACAGAGGCAAAGATAAGAGCACCTTCAGTATGACAGATGCAGGTAAAGTTTCTTTCAGGAATTTTATGAGTGAAAAATCAAGTGGAAAAGTGATGTACCTGTAAAGTCAGTGAATATGGCGTTAATTGTTGCACTCATGCTCTTTTCCCAGGATACCAGGCTGTAATGAATGAGCTGTTCAGGGTTATTGGTGAGTCATTGATCTTCACACTAAACAAGCAGAAATTAAGTACCACACAGTGAAGGAAACCACAGAAAGAAGCAGAATGTGCACATTTTCAACCGCATGCCCTGTTACCGGCTAGAGACTGAGATATTTTATATACCATAAATCAACATGGTTCCTTTTTCTATGTAGATGCAGATAAACACTATTTTTTTCCCTCCAGCCAACTCCTCCTCTGGAATCAAAGTGGTCAGTACTGAACACGGCATCATCCTCTACTCCATGGTCACATATTGCCACGAGGACATGCGTGTTGGTTGGCTCCACAAGTGTGTAAAATCTTAATGACTTTCATATTTGACATATTTTATCTAATATCCTGTCTGACATACAACACAATACCGTACCATTTAAAACTGTGTCCCTTAATGCAAATGTTACTAAACTTGAATTTGTCAGGTGTCCATGTGATGGATTTTAAAATAGCCATTATCTGTTATATATAAGAAATTTGACCAACATCATAAAATACTCAAAAATCAGTGACAAGAAAACCTAGTATAGACACTTGGAAAGCACAAATGTCAGAAATGTATGACAACAGACAAGATAAGGCACCACAAAGGATTAAAAAAACATATTCTTACAAGAACTCATAAGGAAGCGGGATGAAAATATATTAAACATCATGTTGGCATTGTTGTTTCTACAATAGCCTATTTCTTAGCCTTTTAGCATAAGTAATAAGTTTCAGTGGCAGTGTTTTACAGCCATGTGATGCTCGGAAATAATCTCTATTGACAGTGCTTCTGTACCTACTTATCATAAGTGAGTAAAAATGAGAACTATTATAGCATCTGCATATTTTACTGAATTATCCCAGCTTTAAAGTTCATATAGTTTCATAAAATGTCATAAAAGAGTGGTAAAATTTCTTCAACATTTCTGAGACCAATTAGTCAAGCAATATAATATCTCATTAGAGAGAATCATTGCATTCATAAATATATATTTTTTTCACTTCCATAGTTAAGTTAAGGGACTTTTCTATTTGAGTCTTGTTTTTCAGGCCGCTTGATCGCATCACTGTATATTTTCAGTAAACCGTCTCTTACTAATTAATCTCTGTGATTCCTTCGTTAGAGATGCTAAGATTGCCGCCTCAGAGAGAGTTAAGTCTGGAGTCACAGGAGAGCAGCTTTGGCTTAAGATCAATGAGCCCACTGAGAAGGACAAGGGCAAATACACCATGGACATCTTTGATGGCAAGGACGGTGTAAAGAGAGCCTTTGAACTGACTGGTCAGGGTGAGTGTAACTTTTGAAGCCAAACAAGGAAGATTTCCAAAAAAAAAAAAGGCCTCAGTGATTTTGTCTAATAATAAGTTTTAATAAGTTTATTTTTTTCCTGGTGCAGCATGGGAAGAGGCATTTGAAGAATTCCAAAGGCTCAAGTAAGTAAACAAACTGACTGGATCCTTGTCGTTGTTTAATTCTGTATACCTGTCTGAAGAGGATGTTTACACAAATAAATAGTAACATCATCACAAAGCTAAAATAAACTCTGTGTAGTTCACGAACCCCTTTAGAACCACATTTAAAAAATGCATTTCCTGACATTGTACGGCTGCCTGTGATACCGTTTTAAGACGCTTCTGACAATGTATGTCTCCTTCCTTCCTTAGGGCGGCAGCAATCGCAGAGAGAAGTAAGTGGTTATTTATTCTTTGGTTTCTCCCGAGAGACATCGCTCTGTGAAATGATGTAACATTTTTTCTGGATATGGAGGCTATTTCAGTTTTGATAGATTGTTCGAAGATACACGAGTCAAGATCTCATTCACGGGAAATGGTTTTGCAGAAGATTAAATATATTTCTATTTCAATATGGGACTGAAGAAATGAAAGTTTTAGCCAAAACTTATTTAGAATATTATTCATGCATAGAGTTATAAAATATTTTAATATGTTTTCATGAAGGAAAACCTGTTAGAAAGTCAGTGTGGGTGAATATTCTGCTGTCAACAGACAAATGCTCCACAGGTTGACTGACTGTTTGAAGGCTGACATTTGCTTCCTGGCTCACTCTTGTGTTTCTTGTTTAGACCGTGCTCGTGTTGTTGGAGGTTTGCCAGATGTGGTTGCAATCCAAGAGGGAAAGGTACATTAATTAGATATTCATTGTGTTAATAGCCTGTGAAGCTCTTTGTCACACCTTCCTGTTTCTTTCATTGTCTCATTCCTTGGAGCGTTTCTTTCCTCTAAATCCTGTTGAATCCAGTTTAATATGACGCACAGCAATCCACCTGCAACCCTCTCTTTCTCTTTAGTCCCTCAACCTGACCGGCAATGTCTGGGGCGAGCCCGTGCCTGAGGTGAGCTGGATGAAGAACGACAAGGAGCTGGTGTCCGATGACCGCTACAAACTCAAGTTCGAGGCCGGGAAGTTTGCCAGCATCACAATTGCCACTGTCACCACGGCGGACTCTGGCAAATACGCCCTCCTGGTCAAGAACAAGTACGGCACAGAGGCCGGCGAGTTCACCGTCAGCGTCTACAACCCAGAGGAAGAGGAGAGCAAGGTGGAGAAGGAGAAGAAGGGCTAAAGGATGAAGTGGTGTAATGAAAATTAAGCAGGAAAGATGAACGACTGGGCTATCTCCAAAGCATTTTACCCCGGCACATGCCGGTGCTCCACAGCAGTTTAAATAAATGATGAATACAGCTGCTTCCTCCTGCCTCTTTCATGTGCTGGGCTAAAGAGCTTTGGGCATTGCTTGACAAGGAAGCAAACAATGAATGTGATAAAGAGAGGATATCTATGTGCTTGTAGTTGCTTTGACATGTCTTCTGTCACTTCTGGCCACTGTCAGCAGTAAATGTAATGTATAATTATGGGAGATGGTTGACCTGTTGATATTTGTTTTAAAAACAGCACGAAGGCCAGCAAAAGTTAGAATATTACAGTATTACATTTGGAAAACCTTTGACCTCTTAAACTAAGTCGTTGCTGAGGTTGATGTATAAAATAAAGGACAAAAACTGATGTCATGAACTTCCTATCAACTTCAAAAAAAAAATGTGTCAGTGGATATTTCACATGCTCCACTTATTACAGCTCTTTATGTCTACAGCTATAGTCTGTTTAAATTGTACTGTGTGCTATGTATGTTATGTACCTGACTGTTTGCCAGCTACAAGTGTCAGTCATTACAACCGTTTGTAGAGGTGGAGCGGGAAAACCCTGATAACGTGTAGACTAGTGTCACAACACACTCCTGACAGTCGAAACTGGTTCATTCAAGGTGTGTCACACAACCTACAAAGACATGTGCAAAGTAGTACAGACATAAATAGTACACATATAGTGTTTTTTTTTCTGTAGAACTAGTCTTGTGAGCTCCAAATGCTGTCAGAGAAATGTGCTGAAGGCTTTGGGGTAATGTTGTATATCAGGTACAATGAAAGGAATCTATACAGATAATCTGCCCTGTGGCATTTGGCTTGTGGCTGTGTGTCTAATAAGCTGAAGTTAAACATACTCCTCTACTGTTTTTCTCTTTAAGGCACTCTGGTAATAAAGGTGCATCTGCTTTGGAGATGTTTCCCTTTGTCTTTACATCACCCATATAAACACTTCATTCATTGCCTTCATTAGAGTTAAATCGTTTGATTTAGGGGGGGGAAGTAATGGTGACCAGCTGCTCTAATGGTGGCATCTGATTTCTGCCTGCTTTCATTGAGGATGCCATTCATCATAAGTTCCCCAAAGTGGAGCACAGGGCCCACAAAAAGGAGACAAGACTCCACTAAACACACCTCTCACCCATATGTGTAATGCTTTGTGTCATATCTGTCAATAAATATCCTCTAAGCTGAGCTGCTCAGGGCCAAAGTCTTACTTAAAAAGAATAATTAAAGCTTGGACAAAAGTGTCACACCACCAGCTGCTGTGTGAGTGTGTGTGTGTGTGTGTGTGATGTGAGTGAGTGCGCCGCCACCGTGCGGCTCCCTGTCCCATCAACTCCAGCGCCCTGTTTCCAGCCACACCAGTCAGCCACGGTGGTCCAGACACGGACACGTCAGGAGGCTTTTTTTTCTTTTTAAGGGAGTTCCACGGGTGAAGATAATGGGAACTCACTGAAGACACCAATAACGTCCTCCGGCATCGGCAGCATCCCGCTGAAGTAACCGAAAGGTAAACAGCTAGCGATAGGGTGATTTCAACCCGTTTGATAGCCGTTCGCCGCCGCCGCCTGTGATAATGCATAATTTCTTCAGCTAACGGTAGCTAGCCTGTCAGAAGCTAACATATTTCAGCTCCGGTGAACTCATTTAACTCACACACATTACTATAGGGTCGTGAATTCATTCATAACGTAACAAAATAACGCGACCACTCTTTCATTGAAACCGGCGACGTAGCTTTTAGCCGTGTCTGTTACCGTTTCACCGTTTGCTATTAGCTAACGGTAACCGTACGATGAAGCTAGCTGACGGTAAACTAACGACTAGCAGAGCTCCGTCTCCATTCTCCTCTCTACTGTCATCTTTAAACATAAAAACAACCCCTCTAAAACGTTATCTCAACGTTCGTTTTTGGTTTCTGTTCGGTTATTTCCGTGTTTCGTGTTAAGGTTAACGTAAGAGCGCTTGTGGTGACATTTCATTCAAAAAATATGTACAGCTTTAATCTCATATTAGCATTTTTAGCCTAAAAAAAAAAAACAACAACTGTGCGACATTAAACTATCTTGTGTGTTTTTGTGTAGTTCAGCTGTTAAGAGTCAGTCTTTCTTGGCTCGTAAACACTTCTGCCAACTCATCAAACAAACCACCTGCCTGTGGGTGGTGACTGTTAACATGAAAACACTAATAACTACAAGCTTAATGCTTCTTTTTTTTTATTAAAAAAAACACGTTATTGTGACTTTTGTTGCAGGTATTTTATGTACATGTGTAAAGTGAGATAGTCCCACACTGTCACTGTCACCTTATCACTGACACTCAAGTCTATCCTACTGTATAAGGTAACCCTACAATAGCCAAACACTTAAAATCAGCTATGTTATGACACCTCAAAGGGCAGTACACTCACTCATTTGCACTCAGTTTTTATATATATATATATATATATATATATATATATATATATATATATATATATAACAACCCTTGCATTTAATCCTGTTTTCATGGCTTATTTAAACAGTTTTAGAAAAGTCATTGAGGCTCTTACAGATTAAATATTATAAACGCATAAAAGTGTAATAAATGACAGCCACCACAATTACCATAAAGTTGAATAAACATGTCTCTGAAGCAGATTTATTGCGTGACTGCTCTAAGGCATCTATTAACCTCATGAAACCTGGCACCTGAGTGTGTATTATTCAAGCTGAAAGTTAACTTGGTTTTGGTTTTGACTTTGAGTTTTATAATCTATTGTTGTCATTCAAAATGAAGTGTGTGTCTAGACTTATAACGGCTTTACTGTACCTCTGCTTAAAAGGAAAAAAACACTGCTTCATTCGGTGTAACCTCATTCTTAAATGGCCAACTAGTATGAGTGATTTCTTCTTTATGTATCACAAAATTCATTGTGGTCAGAAATCTAAGCTCAAGCCCTAAAAAAAAAAAAAAACATTGATTTGATTTGATTTTTTTTTTTTTTGCACTGAAGAATGTGCACTAATGAAGGCCAACACTGTCTGTCTGTCTGTCTCGGGTTGTGGTTGTAGTCACGGTTTAGGTTACACACATAATAAGTAGGCTCATTTCGGTGCAGTTTTGGTGTAACCTAATACTTGAAAGCGTGTAACATGAGCCTTGTGTGGTCTGGTTGGCCAGCTCAGTCACAGGACTGATTCTCTTCGTCAAAATAAATGTGTACCTGATCGTTTCATGAAGATCGTAGTAGTGCAGTGAGAGTAACTAGGACATTTACTCAGATGGCACTGTATGTTTTTATTAATTGATTCTTGCATATTCAGTTACTGTTGGGTTAGTTGTGACTCATTACAGAGTACAAGTAATGTACTTTATTTACTCTGAACATTTAATCTATGGAAGTATGTATGCATGACTCTGATCAGACATTCAAACACAGAACAGGCTGGGGGAGGAGGAACCAACAGCCTTGCACTCAGAGGGCCTCTGTGTTTAGTTTGATAGTGTTTACAAAAGGCTTAGCAGATGGGACAGTACGAATGGGGCCTTTTTGGAAGAGCCTTGTGCATTATGTTTATTTTAGGAGGAAAAACCAGGCAGGAGATTGCTTGAAGTCAGCAGTGAGAACCTACAGATGACAAAAACACGTTTGAATTCCTCATTTCTTGGACTACAAGGTCATGTTAAATGTACCGACTCCATCTGTACTGAATGTCGATATGATAAAAATCCCTACAGAGATTATCCCATAGGTGTTTACTGAACTTTCACCTGTTTACTTTTGTGCTCACATGTCATGTTGAAGGGTAACGAGCAACACAAGATCGACATGTTGAAGTCCAATGGACTTGGACGGTACGTGTTACTGACGGCAACAAGAACGTCACGCAGCTCAGTACTGCTTATTTGTTTTGTTTTTTCCCTGAGCTTGTACCCTTATCAGGGAAAAACATTGCTTAGAGGTTCACAGGAATTAGCTGTCCCTTATCAGCCGCACACCGCCACCTCTAAGAGGCCATCCCATTGGCTGAACCCTTTGTGTCCCGTCAGCTGACTGGACGAGCAGAAGTGCACATCCTGCCAAGAATAGCCCCAGAAGAAGGATGACAGTTTATGACAGCGTTGCACAATCGCCACCGGCGTCAGATAGCGGTGTACTGGTATTTACCTTTGGGAGGGTTATTACAACATGATTAGGTGGGCCACATGTGAGATTGTATTCAGGATGGCAGGGAGGCATTGTCATGACAATCTGAGGGAAGACAGATATGCTCCCAGCGGAGTATCCTGATGTTGGGAAAGTAAGAGCCAGCGCTCCACAAACAGTGATGAAGAGATCGAGATCCTTCGGGGACAGGGAACTCCTGAGAAGCAACACAGAGGACAACACAGACAACAGCGAGCAGGATGAGTCCTCGTCTCTGAGGTCATCCTGGTCTCTGGTGAGTTAGCGCTGACAGGTCACTTAGTCGATCACAGCTTAGGCCTGATGCTCTAGGGCCTACTTGTTTGTTTGTTTGGTTTGGTAGGTTGCTTGGCTTTTTTGGCTTACCAAGCCTTGTGGCTTCTTACCTGACCACATGAATCAGATTGATGTCAGTTTTAAAGCTGCAATTAAAACTACTGTTGTTTTAGGGATAAGTTAGACAATGGGACACCGGAGTGTTTCTATTTGGTCAAAAATATTCAGGCTGAGCCATGAAGCATGTGTTGTCTGTCTAATCTGCTACTTATTTCTTATCACTACTGTTTAATTTGTAGTTTGGTGTTGAGCAATGTAGCTACTTGTTTCATGTACTTGTGTTCATGTACTTGTGTTCATGTACTTGTGAGAGACGGAAAGAAGACAATGGGTAGCTGCTGGTAAAGCTTGTTTGTCACGTGTCAGTGTGTTCTAGATAACTGAATGCTGGCACCTCTCCAGAAAGCTCCTGTGTAAGGGTAATTTATATTATCTCTATATTGTATTATATAATGCCCTTTATAGATGTTCGGAGCCTTTTTATGACAAACTTCTTTATATATCTCTGCTGTACTTGTATGCACCTAGAGTATAAGCTGACACTCTGCGGTTAATTATCTTATTTATGTAGAGCTCCAAATTTATACCATGTGTTATTTTCGTGATACCAACAAGAGCGTTTTTAATTTCGGTTTTAGTTTAGTTTACTCTCTGGTGAAGCACATCATGCCAGTTTCACATATTCCATGATGCCACCCTTGCACAAATGCCCCTATTCTCTACCCTATCCCACCCCCAACCCGTCTCACTGCCCCCATGGCTAGAATCTGAACAAAAGGTCAGTGTGAGTGATAGCAGCGTTTCAGTTTACATAAACCCAATGAAGTCAGCAGGGGCAATGTGTTTACAAGCACAGCTAAACTAGACCCTGACCGGATCAAACCAAAATCATGTTTGCTGAGTTAATAGTTACATGAGCGCCGTGTCACACTGCGCGGGCCTGTGATTAAAAGGATTTCTTGTAAAACAATTTAGTCTCACGAACTTGCTGGGCTTCTGCTTTAAAAATGTGCACAGTTAATCCAAGCCTATGTAATTATAGCCACAGCACAAAGCTGTAGTATTTTAATTGACATGCTTATGTAAACGGGGAGTTATGAGTGTAAACAGGAAGTCAGCTGCTCCCAATGTCAGCAGGGCGGTGGGAACTCTGTGTGAGGTTGTCTCATGTCATTGTCTGAGCTCAGCCGTCAGCCCCTCTTCTCTGATGTTGCTCATGTGGGACAGCGGCCAGTGACAGGGTAACAGTGGCACTCTGGTAGTCTGTATGCAGCTCAGGAGATAACAGACACCACAGGGCAACGCAGGCAGGCAGAGAGGGCACTGAGGGATGAAAGCGAAAGACAAATGAGACAGTGCGACTGTCTGGAAGGAGATACTTAAAAGAAGAGACAACAGTAGATAGACTGAGAGTGTGTAAGGCAAATCAAGTGGAAAACAATTGGATTCTACATCTTGTGCGGGACAAAACATTCTCCTCTCTTGGACATGCTGAACAATCGCCCTCGTTCTGCCTTTCCCTTGCTTCAGCTAATATTTTGTCTCCTCTCTCCTCCTTCTTTAGGCGGACACCATGAACTACGTGGGCCAGCTGGCAGGTCAGGTGCTGGTAACCGTCAAAGAACTGTACAAGGGCATTAACCAGGCCACACTGTCGGGCTGCATCGATGTTGTGGTTGTCCGCCAGAGAGATGGCACCTACCAGTGCTCACCATTCCACGTGCGCTTCGGCAAGCTGGGTGTACTGCGCTCCAAAGAGAAAGTGGTAAGTTTGAGGAGTGTGCGCCTACTACAAAATGTGTTTCCCTTTGAAGAAGCAGGCCCACAATGTGTTAATATTTTATATCTTCAAGACAACTTCCAGTACATGCTGGAAGTACATACAAGTTGTGCCAGTACTGCATGAAGTTAAGTCCAAACTACTTTGTTTCAAATTTCAGGACAGTGTAGGTGTAAACAAAATGTGCTTTATTGATATATCTCTGAACTTAGAGACACATTAGCTGTCCTGTCAATAAAACTGGGCTGTGGATAATAGATATCAAACAAAACGATCACAAACTGTAAACAATGAGAGTGCTGCAGCTGTCTAGTTGTGTAATATTGTGATGACATTCTTGTCATTTTGATATATAGATATTGGTGACCTAACATATTCTCAGCACAGCTTTCGCCCAACATGAACCAGAGCAGTTAACCGTCATGTTAACCAGCAACAATTTATTATGTTTACACAGGTTTTGTCTCTCTTTAAAGAAACTATTAGTCTTAGTGTCAAGGTGGGGGTGGCGGCTTTTCTCCCACATTCATAGTAGTTGTTCCTGTATATTCTTTCCCCGGAGAGAAGATTCAATTAATCATGGTTCAGGAACAATGGTGCTATTTTTAGCGCTCACTTCTCTCTTGAGAAAATAGCAGTTTTGTACCACCTTTGTGTTAGTGTCATGGACGTGTAGGGAGAGCAAGTTAAGCCTGTTCCTGTAGTAGTTTTGGCGGTGTAGTAAGTCAACATAGAGTTAAATATCATGTAAATTGAGGTTGCGTGAGTTTAACAGCGTATCCCTTGGTATCCAGTTAGTAATTAGTAATGACTAATATTAGATAGACATTATAATTTAATGTGTTTTCTAACCATCTCACTCTCAGTGCTGAACTTGTCCGAGACTTCTGGCAAACCGCAGTGGTGTGCTCTGACTTGAAGAAAGCTTATTTGCTTGCTTGTGGAGCAGAATGGGTGATGATTTGTGGGGGGGGGGGATTGACACTGTCTCACCACCTACCCAGAATGCTGATGGGCTTTGGAGAGAGGACTGAATGAGTGGTTCCTATGGCAACAGCTCTACAACTTGAATGTGTGGGAGGGGAAGGAAACGTAAAGAAGGCCTTATCAACAAGGGCTGTTGTATAACAAACAGTTATGCATGTGTCCCTGAGTTCACTTATCAGATCCTCGAGGGCTGCTGCTAAATATATTTCTTTTTTAGAAGCTACTGGACCAAATAAATGATGCGATATTTGTTCCTGACATGCAGATATTTTTAAAAAATCAGTGGGAATCAAACTGTTGTTGCCAGCCAAATACTAATTAAAATTTGGCTGTGGATGGTGTGCCTGTCCCCAGACACTAGTCCCTTTTGTTGGCAACCAGAAATGTTTAAAAGAAAAGTACTGTTTGATTCTAAAAACATTTTGAACTCGGATATGCTTCAGTAATTTCTTTTGTTTCTTGGTGATAACTAAAAATGAGACAGACAGTCCAATATTATGCCTTGATTTGGGGCATCTGCAGAAAGCCATCGCTCCATTAAGTCCAGTTATCCAGCAGCGTGTTGGCAAACCCACAACTCAGCCACTCAAGTGACCTGTCACCAACTGTGAAAGGTTGAAGAGGACCCTCATTTATTCAGGCTCATTATTAATTGGGCATTGAAATTCCCAGCCTTCACTCACCATACATAAATTCCCCTTAGCAACCCTGAGGGGGTAAAATTAAATCTTGAGGCTGCTGAGAAACCACACTGGCAGTAAAGGACATCAGCAGAAGGATGGATACCACATGACAAATCATGAGAGTTTGAGTTGATGTTAGTGGCCACTGGTTGAGAATTAATATTGATGATTTGGTTTCAGGTTGTCAGACTGGGCAGAGCACTTGTAAGTCAAAGTCTGCCTCCTCTGCAGTCTCTGCCAGACGTGACCTGTTTTTTTTTTTTTGCTTTTGTGGTGTCAAGTTTCTGAATGGCCTCGGGTCCACTTGGGGTTTGCCTGGCAAACATGAATGGCCCTGTTCTGGCAGGCTCCACAGAATGCATGCCCAGAGGATCCATAAACTAATAGGTTTTGTAAAGCCCCGGGAGAAAAATAGGGCTGTAAGTAGCCACAGGCCTTCGAAATGGCTTGACAATATGTTGGAATTATAATAAAACAAGACTCAACTTGTTTTTATGCCAAATAACAAGGGCATAATCAGATTTATATAGATACATAGACACAGATCAGACGTCGTTATCCTCTTTATGATTCCCTAATAGAAAGTACTTCACAATGACTGTTAACACAGTGTTGCATTGCTTGTGTCTTTTGCCAAATTCTTCCAGATTGACATTGAAGTGAATGGAGAGCCGGTAGACCTGCACATGAAGCTTGGTGACAATGGAGAGGCCTTTTTTGTCCAGGAATCTGAGCAGCTGAACGTAAGCACCCAATTCACTATGCAGATTAATAAAGCCCACCATTTGGAAAAATGTTGTAGGTTAATAACCGAAACGCGTTTTGATTTGTTTTCTGTACTTTGTAGCTGCTAAAGTTAAGTGAGATATTGATTGGACTGTGGAAAATCTAATAGGATGAGATTGTTTTGTGTTTCAGCCTAGCAGCCAGTGTCATTTTCTTTTATATATAATTGTTATTGAATGATATTTGAAGATGTGTTAAGAATTAATTTGAAGAAAGTCCCATACTCATGAGAATGGTCAAACCAGATTCAGCTTTGTTTTCGCTCACAAAGTGTCTCATGATGCCTTGACTCAACAGCAGTCTTAACGCTTAACGTAATCTTAACATAGGTGTGTTGGGCTGTGGTTGTGTGAGGAAATTACTCCAGTGCAGTTGTGCCATTTTAAAAGTTAGTCAAGCTTTGTGAATTCTCATTGCGACAGCTCAGCAGTGACAAGTCAGTTCTAATGGAGTCATAGGGTTCACTATGCTGACAGCAGGGATCATTAATGCTGCTTTGTTTTGCACTTGTTTAAACAATCTGAAGCCTCATGTTCCTACATTTCCACTCGATCCTTTAGCAGATCGTCCCTGCCCATCTGGCCACATCCCCAATCCCCACCGAGAGTCACCTGTTCTGGATCTCAGAGGTTGAGCACAGGAGCGCAGCGAAAGATCTGGAGGATGACCCCGCTGACCCAGAGGACCCACCAGAGCCTCCCGCTCCGAGCACCATGGCCACAAAAAAGAAGAAGAGACGGAGGAAGAAGCACAAAGGAGACCCCCGAAGAGAGGAGCTAACACCGCCCATGTCAGTCAATACTGGTAATGCTATTGCTGCTAACGCGACTGCTGCTACGACTGCTGCTATGTCCAGCACTGGGCAAAATGAAGAGATCTTTGAGATGGACATGAGCTCTGACGAGGAAGCTGCAGCACGTGTCTCAAGGTAGGTTCTGGGTCGATGCTCGCTGCTGTAGCCAAGATCTGTTTAAATAGAAATGGCTTAATTTATCTGACTAATGTCTCCTTTTCACCCTGGACTCAGGTCACCTTCAGTAACTACAATGCGAGACATTGATCCCAAATTACCCGCAGCCAGGCACAACCTTGATGGGTATCCACTGTCAGATGGGGACTGGCGGGCAGACGACAGGTATGTATTGTACACAATACCATAATTTTAAACTTCCTCTACGGGCATGGGAGGAGGAGAGAGAGAGGTGTAGATAGGTCACTAGTTAATTGATCGTGATTGGTTCTTGTACTAGTACTACATGAGGTGTCTTGTAGATCCATTTCTCAGTACTTTAGATACTATCAAATGTAAAATTAAAAAATTAATAAAAGAATTATAAAATATTATGAGATTTTATCATTTTAAACACATGGTGTCAAATGCAAGTGACAGCCCTAATGTATTGACATGAACAGAGTGCCATCAGCAAGGGTGTAAATAGACTCTAACTGATTGTTTCCATTTGTTTATCTTTTCCTTAGTCATGGCTTGTCTCAGGCTTTTTCCCCAAAGAGTGACTCTGAACTGATGGTAAGGCCCTCAGAGAGTTTGCTCAGAGCTGAGTCCCACATGCAGTGGACCTGGGGAGAGTTTCCGGAAACAACCAGGGTAAGCACTTCTCTCCACTAACATTCTGAAGTACATACTTTTCAGTATGCTCTTATCTTACTAACTTTTCCCCTGATATTCAAAATCCAGGTCACCAAAAAAGAGAAAGCAGAACTACTAAAAACAGTGACCATCACCCCATCAGAGAGCACCCACTTCCGTGTCATCCTCAGCTCTGAGGCCATGGAGAATGAGACTGATGTTGAAAAAGAAGATGGTGCCTCGTCCTCAGTGTGTACCATTGTCAAGCCCAAGCCACGCACCCCTATAACAACTGTAACACCAGTGAATCCTCTCGCATCTGTCAGCACCATCGCCTCTATGAGTCCTATAACCCCGACAGAGCCCCTGGATGTCCTGCCATCCAATGTGGCAACCTCCACCCCTTCTAACAGCCAACAGAGCGATTCACCCTCCAAGAAGAAAGGTGCGTTTGTTGCCATTTTTTCAGCCATCTCATGGGTAAGCACTAGTGATGATTGTACATTAACTAATTCTGTTGTTGAATGAAGGTGTCCCAAAGAGGAGCCAGCACCAGGGTCCCGAGGATATCTACCTAGATGACCTGAATGTACTTGAACCTGATGTTGCTGCACGATATTTTCCTAAGAGGTTAGATCATGAACGGAGCACCTAATTAATGTTTCTGCTTGACCTGTTTTAATTAAAAATAGAAAGCTAAATGTGATCTATTTTAAAACTAAACCTACCAAAAAAAGACCTGTATCATGACGTATTGTTCTCTTTTCTTGCTCCAGTGAGTCTGAGGCAGCGACTAAGCACTGGATGGACTCAGAGATGCGCTCTGGTTCACAGTCTCCACAGTCGGTGGGCAGTGCAGCAGCTGACAGCGGGACGGAGTGTCTCTCTGACTCAGCGAGTGACCTCCCTGACGTGACTCTTTCTCTGTGTGGAGGCCTCACAGAAAATGCTGAAATATCCAAAGGTACACCAGAATAGCACTCATAAAATATGTAGCCCAAAGTGCACTTAGCTCTTCTGTACAGGAATGAAAGTTAACCTCAGCCAGGAGAGACGTACTGAATTAATTGTGTAACTACAAAGTTTCTGTATTTGCCACATTAGAAGGGTGGGGCCTCTATTCTTTACAAAAAATAACCTTAGTTTTTCTCAGCTTGACACAATGCTTGTGTCCACATTTCCTTCCCAGTAGTACTTTCTTTTCTTTTTTGTGTCTCAACCGCCTGTGTCAATAAATAAAAAATACATGGGTATATACATATATCTTTATAGAAGTTTCTTTTATAAGTCTTTGGCTGATGGAAGAAAGTTTCCTGACCTTTCTGTGTGGCTTTAAGCAAGACGTTGAGGCTCACCACCACTGACCTTTACATCCTCTGTCTTTAATTAATGTTCTTCTCCCTTCTGTGTTCGCAGAAAGGTTCATGGAGCATATCATCACCTATCATGAGTTTGCTGAAAACCCAGCAATTATAGATAACCCCAACCTGGTAGTTAAGATAGGAAATAGGTAAGTAAGCATTTTTATTTCACACATGAAATGTACAAGAGATAGTGTGTAGTCAATATTTTCTCTTAACT
Source organism: Miichthys miiuy (assembly GCA_036365135.1). Lineage (NCBI taxonomy): Eukaryota > Metazoa > Chordata > Actinopteri > Sciaenidae > Miichthys > Miichthys miiuy. The sequence continues at coordinate 8,198,454 of CM071617.1, read as the reverse complement.
ATTGCTTCTGTCCTCAGATATTATAATTGGACATTAGCTGCACCCTTGATTCTGAGTCTACAAGCATTTCAGAAGAATTTACCAAAGGTAACTGTGATCTTTGTTTTCTTTTGGATCATTGTAAATTGACAAGTACCTTATTGTTAACTGTCACTGACGTCTTGTTTTTCCCTAGGCTACAGAGGAGGCCTGGGTGAAGGAGAAAATGCCAAAGAAGTCAGGCCGCTGGTGGTTCTGGCGAAAAAGAGCGGATAGTACAATCAAGCAGGTGTGTGAAGTTATCATAAGCATTTGAAATAAACTCACTTGTAAAATAAAAAAGACCCACATCAGGATATTTTACGTTTTATTCTTTTAGTCGGAGACCAAGCTTGAAACTAAGGAGGACTCTCATCTGGAGGAGGAAGGTCCCTCCATATCTCAGGAGAAACTGTCCATGCCGTAAGTCATACCAAGGATTTATTGATACTCATTACACATGTCAAGTGAGTTCAGTGACACGTTGAACTGACATGACATCCACAAAATTCCACAGCCTCATAAATCTGTTGCTTTTTGGCAACTCGTCAAAATCACATTATATTGTGAATGGAGTCAACAAACGAAATTGCAGGGCAGGGTTACATAGCAGATCAAGAAGGGCTAGGTATGTTAATTGTAATTTAATGTATTTAATCAGCTTCACGTCTTGAACCGAAATGACACAAAATGATTAAATAGGAACAGAAAAATAAGCCACAAAGCATATCCAACCACAGGTTTTGTTTACAAAGTCATAGACTGGTTATTTCACTTTGATTTCTGATGATAATAATAATTGTTTTTGTTTCCTCTCTAGGCCGAAAGCAGGAGACTCATCCAGTGATGAAGAGGCCAAAGAGGTGAGCGCTGCATCCTGTCAGGAGAGACTGCAGCCAGTGGATGGTCAGCATCACCCCAGCCCACTCACTTACAGGAAGTCACTTCGCCTCTCCTCTGATCAAATAGTAAGTATATTCTTAGACACGTTTTCTTTCCTCAGTCATTCACCCTACTTCTTTAGATGTATAGCATACCTCTGCACAATAACTTTTGGAATATTATTAAGTTAGACTTTTATGTGACAGTTTAATTTTCAATTAAATTGAACTGGTTTTCAAAGTAGATGATCAAATTACAAACAGTGTTTTGTACTTAATGAGATTTCTGCTTTTAAGAGTTTATTTTATAGTGTAGAGCTCCCTCTGCTGGCTAGCTATGAACTTCATTGTGTCTACTCCACTTCAAGTCTGTAGGGGGCTCTACAGACCTGCACATTACTGGAGAGTAATGCCTACACCAGAGGAGCACGTGTTAGTGAATGAAATTGCCTGTGCCTCCAGATGCCTTCACTGTTTTCCTTGTGTTACCAGGCCAGTCTGAAACTGAAGGAGGGACCTAACGATGTGACGTTCAGCATCACCACCCAGTACCAGGGCACATGCCGTTGCGAGGGCACCATCTACCTGTGGAACTGGGACGACAAAGTCATCATCTCTGACATTGATGGGACCATCACCAAGTACGTGCTTCCAAGTCACTCTCAACAACAGTTTCATAACCCCTCCAAGCTGAGTAATGGTGCCGAACTTTTACGAGGCATCGTTCTACTTTTATGTTACTACATAGCACATGAATGATCGCATATATACTGAAAAAAGAATTTGTGACAAACTGGCTTTTAGTGTGAACTAGAGAAAACAGTTTTAAGTCTTACTGTCCTGATTGTGTTTAGTTCTTTGCCAGTGCATGGTCATTTGGCTCCAATAGATTCCTTTAGTCTGTGCGTACTCATAATATATTCATGATGAATACCAAATATTAATTAAGCAGTCACACAAGGAGCGAACAGTTATTCTGTTTCTCATACTTGCAGTGAAGCATTTGGCGCTATTCTCTCTTTCACTTTTTGTAAACTGAAGTGGATATCTACGGATATCTAAGAAAGGAAGTAGTTTGTGCATCCACAAGACGGCATCAGTAGGAGTATAGTTTTATTATTCATCCCTTTTATTCATCCCTCATATCTGTAGATTGCCCTCATGCTGTAAAATAAGACTCCTTATTGATGGGTAATGTGATGATTGCAGATGGTGGCCAGCAGGTGAGGAGAACATTTGATAGGTTGGATGATGCAGAATTAAATCAAAGAAGGAAAGGAAGATGATAAATGAGGTTTTAAACATCTTGTGCGGTTTTCTGAGCAGCTCTGTTGCCTTGTATAGTTTCAAGTCCATCTCAAATCGCAGATATTAAGTCCATTATCCAGTTCTATTTATGTTTTTATAGATTTTTATACATGTGGGTCAACCCTATCGCATATGTTGTGTTCTATCTCATACAGCTCCCATTCTTTTTGAATCCAGATGTTGTATGATGGAGGTTCAGGTTTTAACCATGTAATCGTTGTACACTTAATCACAGAAGAATACTCACAAGAATTGGTGGAACTTTCTAGCTGTCTAGCTGCCTCGCTAACACAGCAGACAGATGTGATAAGCATTGAGTGACAGGACTGCTGTCATGGGTGCGTTATATTTTAGAATTATATTGAACAGGGAAAATGATGAGGTCATTGTTTATTAACTTTCCAGCAATGTATTTCACAAACTAGTTAGCAATGTACCATGAAGACACTGCTAATGCTGCACCACCATCTGCTCAGCTGTGATGTGCATTCTGCTAACACTACATGAGCTGCGAGTATTAGAATTGGTTATTAAATGTGCCCCCCTACAAACTCCCCTCCAGGTATCTAGTCATATATGTGTGTGCATTTCTGTGCAGTCATTTAGAGGAAATTTTAGTATATATTCGAGATATGGACTTTTACAACTTAATTTCCAACTTGCAGTCCTGCAGTGAATCTTTCTATTGTAGTCGGCTTTTTCATATTTTCCCATTTCTTCTGTCTTGTTAGAAAATATCTAAAAAAAATCAGTCCTTCAAATAACCTACACTAGCCCCTGATGAGATTTGCTTTGATAGGTGGAATGAAGTTTATACAAAACAGATTTTTAGGGTCACTCCAGTCCACTGAGCTGCATCACTTTTAACACAAACCTAATGTCTGCTGCCTTCCCGTTGCCAACTCTTAGGTTCAGAAGTGGTCATCATCAAACGAGTCGAGATTGAATGGAGCTTATTATCTCTGTGACCCTTTGGAACAACCTGTGACATGTGGCTTTCTTTGAGGAACAGGAACTATAATGAGACCATTTACATTTCAGTGTGTTAGCACACACAGCCATAAGCTGAGGTTCAGACAGTGTCTCCCCTATGGGCCAGTAATCCTCATTAGTGGAGAACAGTCCATAACGTTCCCTATTTTATGATGAAATGGTAAAGTAGTTATGGTGCTTTATGTGACCTTCTTTGAACAGTCTGTGCTATCGATCTGCTTTATTTTTTTCATGCACGTTTTCTCTGATTCTCTTACTCTAGATCTGCTACGTTTCTCAGTCATGTCCCCGGCAGATGGGGGTATCTGTCTTTATATCATTAATGTTTGTATGTGCTTGTTTAATGTTTTAGGTCAGATGTGTTTGGACAAATCCTGCCACAGCTGGGGAAGGACTGGACTCACCAGGGTATTGCCAAGCTCTACCACTCAGTAGCTGAGTAAGTGCACAACAACACTGATTAATCACAGGAGGAAGGATGAATGGTTGGTCAGTGGTTAGCACTGTCTGGATTTGATTCCCAGTCATCTCTCTGAGGAGTTGATATTTTCTCCCAGTGTTTGCGTGGTGTGCTTTTGAGGTGGATGACTCAGGAAGTTTAACTATAATCAAGACAGAATTATTGTAGAAACTAAAAGCACAGTGAAACACTTTTGCTGCTTTGGAGGAAATAGACTGCAGTGACCATTAGCAGTACTAATAAATATAATCTTTCCTCAGTAAAATGGTCATTGAATTGGTTTGACTTGGAAACCAATATAAGGGATCTAATTAAAATGCTATTCTTAGTAGTTGCTAATGGTGGTCATGATATTTAACTGTATTGGAACAGCAATTAATGAGCACCACTCTCCTCATTTGGCAGGAACGGCTACAAGTTCTTGTACTGCTCAGCGCGGGCTATTGGCATGGCAGACATGACAAGAGGTTACCTGCAGTGGGTCAACGATGGAGGCACCATTCTACCCCGGGGACCTCTCATGCTGTCTCCCAGCAGCCTCTTTTCTGCCTTCCACAGGTACAAAATGGCTACCAGTTTCATAAAACCATCACGTACTTTAAATCCTCCTCATCACCAAATCTGATTTTTAAACCACCTGATATTTGTCTCCCTTCAAACTATAATCCTTTATCTGCAAACTTCATTTCACATTAAATATTCCCAGGTTTCTCTGTCTCGAAACTCTCCCCAAGTACTGTTTCACATCCTGAGGTTGTGAAGGATACAGAAAACTCATGAATTTCTCATGAACTGAAAAGGTGTTAACTGCATTGGTAGCCTTGTTTTCAGCTAGAAATATACTCGTGTTCAGCATAATCTTTCTGTCTCTTAACCTTATTTTTTACCCTTATTTCCTGTTTCACACAGTTGGTTGTAAACGCTGAATTGTGTCCTTCAAGGCGTCGCCTTGGTTGTGATTGACATGCTTGTTTATTGGCTAGTTAGATTTAAGAGAATGGCAACTTGCTGATTTATGTGTAGCACTTATTTGTGGATGGATTATTACAGGATAGTTGACATTTTACATCATAAAAGGTTTAAGCAACTTATTCCATGTAATGCTTCAAAGGGATTTGTGCAAAATTATTGGTCTTCGTACACGATTTAGAAGATTTAGTACATACAGTTGATCCATAGTTAGTATTTTATGGCGCTAATGTCAGCACACGTTAATGTCAAGTTAATTAAACAACTATAACTTTATACATTGTTACAGCTGTAGCTTTCTGCGGACATAAATACCAGTGGCTTGTTGGCTTTGCTAAATTACTGTGCCCATCTCCTTCCCTCCAGCTTAATTAAATCCTGTACGCACACAACACTCATAAACAGTAAAATAAAGGCCTTGTAATGCCATAAAGACCTGTTATTAGTTTCATGCACGTAACGCGACCAAAGCCAGTGTTTTTTCTCGGGTGCATTCACGTCAAAGGTCAGCACAAGTAAACAAACTTTCTGTTTAGCTCTTAGTTTAGGCGAGGCGATGCTGTGCTGTATTTTTCGTCTTAATCATACATCATGACAGTGAGAATTTTCTGTGACCTTTACCTTGTAGATCATGTTTGTGTCACCATAGCAACCTGCTGCATGTGGATTTTTTTTTTGGGGTGTCTTCAGGTTGCACATTTTTGCATTATGATCCTCTTGGTTCTGTTTGCACGTACTGTAACCTCTCTACCATCCCCACATTTGAACTAAACTGATGCCTTTTTAGATGCTTTTCACAAGATATTACATGTGTATCTACTGTATTATAGGAAACAAATCATAATCTAATCTCAAGAGACTAGAAAAAAGAAGCTTGAGAGACTGAGACTATGGTAAAGACATGCATATGTATGTCAAATCAATTTGTCTGTTTGTTTCAGGGAGGTCATTGAGAAGAAACCGGAGATCTTCAAGATTGAATGCCTTACAGATATCAAGAACCTGTTCCAGCATAACAAGCAGCCATTCTACGCCGCCTTTGGGAATAGAACTAATGTGAGTTAATGGATGTTTGAAGGTGTCAGACTCCCAGACATTAACGTGATCGCTTTTTGCATGTCTGAGAGCTGTATTTTCCAGAAGTCGATGCAGTCTTGATGTATTGTAAATCAGCATGACACTTTGGCTATCAATTAGCAGACGCAAACATATGAAATCAGCACTGGGCTGAACCAGAGCTGAGGTCACTGGCAGACCATAGTCCCATGTGACATCGTCTGTGGAAGGGGGCTCAAGCCGAGCGCAGCATTTCATCTTCAGCTGCACAAACACCAACACCCATATGAAGCACTGGGTCAGCCTCCGTCTGTCTCCAATGCTCGCCAAAGAAAAGAAAACAAAAAAACAAACACACAAAGTCTTGCTCTTGCCCACCAAAACTGTCAGTCCAGAAATATTGCCATTAGGTGGAGCACAAACAGGAAATCTGCGGTTAATGTTATTAACGGGCCCATGTCAGTTCATGCCAGCGTGTATTATGTATGAGAGCTACTTTCTGAATATTACATAATCAAGAGGGCTTTTAAAGACCCAGTCACTATTTATAAACAGAGGCTGAGACTTTCTCATTGCTTTTTCATAAAAGTTCTTCATAATCTATTATTACCCATCATTTTAATTTAGATTTTTAAGAAGACATATAGCATATTTAATTATTAGTATTAAAAACAAACAACAATCATTCACAATAATGTTTAATATATATAACTTATAGATTATGTATTTATTAGGACATGGAGGGAAAATATTTCAACGCCACACAAATCAGATGACTGAGTTTTACCTCCTCGCTGCCTCTTAAATTAAATTTCACTCAGTCTCTTTACATTTGGATCACAGATTGACTTTTACCGTTCTGTCTCCACACAGGACGTGTTTGCCTATAAGGAGGTGGGAGTTCCAGTGTGTAGGATCTTCACAGTCAACCCAAAGGAGAGCTGATCCAGGAGCAGACCAAGGGAAACAAGTCCTCGTAAGTACATTAACTGACTGGGCTGCGTCTGTTCTTAATCGTAAGGATGAGATATTATGTAAACTAAAAGTGTTCAGTTGTGGAATACACAGTGATTTATCATTGAACTCGGCAGTTCTACACAGCTGTGTGCAGCTTTTTAGTGTCTTTCAGCACATTGTTTTGATTTAACAGCCCCTAACTCTTCCTTTTCCAGCAGCAGAAGGATTGATTAACTGACTATGCTCTAGCCTCAAAAAAGGCAGACACAGCTAGTTTGTTGAACATGGTAGAGCATTGAGCAGCTAAGGAGCCAGATATTTCCCACAGGAGTTGGTGGAGAACAAAACGGAGCGAAAGGGAACGTGAATATTGGACATGAATTTGTCTGCTGGCCAATATCACAATGTCAAATTAATGCTAATGTTGCTCAGTGTGTAAGTGGGCAACTGTTTGCTACATATGTCATTACAACTTAATGAGTTTTACTTCCTGTAATTAGACATTTTAATTAAAATCTAGACATCTGAAGAACATTTTAAGAATTCTCTATTTCAGTTTTTGCTTGTTTGCTAACTAGTTAAAGAACTCTCTGCCCATCCTCATTTTTCTGTCTTTCTGACCTCATCTCTTTCCCCACAGGTACGGCAGGCTCAGTGAGCTGGTTGAGCACGTGTTCCCTCTGTTGAGTAAAGAGCAGAACGAGGCCTTTGCCATGCCAGAGTACAGCTCTTTCTGTTACTGGAGACAGCCCATACCAGTCATCAATCCTGATGAACTGCTCTGATCTAGCGCATATGGATACCCAGGTATTCATATACATGCAATTGGACTGTGCACTTGAATGCATCTCATGGACTGATACCCACACCTGCGTACAAACAACTCTACAATGAGTCTAATACAGTAACAGGGTTATGGCCATACACACAAAAAAGTTTGTAAACTGTAATTTATCATTAGAGGCAAGTGGAACCCCTGAAAATATTCATCCCAGAGAGACAAGAGACTAATCACCAACTAAATTATCATCTTTCTTCATGCCTGTGAAGGCATCCTAACGCAGTAAGCACTTGTGTGTCCCCATCACCATCCAGGGATAAAGATCTGAGTCCCATCTTTTCTCTCTGTAATGTCTAGCAAACAGAATAATCTCCATTTGCCATCATGGAAGCGACTGAAGCCCCACGAGGCATTATCCATCAGCACTAGAGTCTGAGCTGTGCAGATCTGGAGACGTTGTTTTCTTGAGTCACGTTTTGCACATTTTCTGAAAGCCCTGAAGAAGCTAAATGAGATGTATAAAGGGAAAAAAAAAAGACACACAGGATAGGCAATTAGTCATGCGCTGGTAATATTTTGCTGTGGCTGCTATATTTGCCTAGACGCAGGTGTCCAGCCTTTATTTGGAGGCTTTATTCTGTCCTAAAACATTGAGTGAAATACTAGCTGGCAAATACTGACTACACCACCCACGAACCATACTCAGTAGTGAGTTGAAAGCTACAGTAGGTGTTCAGTTTTGTTCCTGACTCTGAACTCTGGGCTGTAGTCATTAGTTCCCTTTTGGTGGAACAGATTTCAGATTGCCACCTTTCCCTGGAGAGTTCACAACGTTTGTACTGAGTGAGTCATGTTTGGTATTATTAATATTCAAGGTCGTACCAGGGACGTACTTTTGCCAACAAGAAGTATGTGAAGATGCACAGATAGATGTGACTTAAAAACAAAATGAAGCAGCTTCATGCTATATTGTCTTGCTGTTATTTTAATGTTTATTCTGTTAAAGAAGCTCTGGCGAATCAAGTGTGTTTTGTTAACAATGCAGTCATTATTTATGATAATTGGTATGTTTAAGTTATTGATTTCTATCGTGATGCCTTTACTTGTCTGAAAAAAAAGTAATTAATCACCAATGCAATGTGGAAATACTTCAACCTGATATTTTGTATGCTCGGTCCCAGGTTAACTGTTGGACCTTGTACTATTTTCTTTTCTTTAGTCATGTATCCTGTTTTCACGATCTGTATTCCTTGTTTTACAGTGAACATTTTCAACATGTAATATACATACACATTCCATAGCAAACCTCAGAATCCACAGCTTTAGTATTAAAATATGTGTGTAAATGTAAAAGATAACGCTTGAGTTGGAGCAGTGGAAATAAGCAGATCTGGAAAGAGCTTAAAATGAAGGATTTCCTTTATGCGCGGTCCCCGTAGGATGACTACGGGGTGATGCAAGAGTGTGTGTATGTTTGCTTGCGTGCGTGTGCATAGTGAAATCACTGAGTGCTGCTGCTGTTGAGGGGGGTGACAGTGTCATTCACCCTTTGCTTATGTTCCCTCAGTGGCTTTACCAAGACTTATCCAACGCACTTTGTCTAAGCCGCACCCAGAGGCGTAAGTCAGAACACTTCCCGCCCACATGCACTTCACTGAAGGTCTTCATGGACAAAAAGACCAGTGTATGCAATTAATGCAAGATGAAGAGCTCTAGTTTTTAGTTCTCAGAGTTTGTTCTGTGAGTTTACACCACAGACACATCAGATATTCTGAAATATGTGGATATAAGTAATCGTTGATTTGTATTTGTAGGTTACAAGGCAAAATGTGGGGATTAAAACAAAATATTTATGTTGGGAGCTGAACAGAGTAACCCCTTAGCCTCTGTGTGTATGTGTGTGTTTGTCTATGCGTGTGTTTGAGAGAGAGAAAGAGAAATTAAAAAAAAAAAAAAAGACTGATCCTGTGCCTCTGGTGACCAGAGAAAGAGCCATTAGGTTTTGTTTGGAGATAAACAGGAAATACTTGACTGTGTACAGGAAGCTTTTTGAAGCGCTTCACCGGCATTATATGATGTGTGCATGTGTATGTTTGGGAAAAGACTTGTAGGACAGATGTGCCACTCCACTGACATGGATCATGCCTCCAGCACAAGCTTAACAGTGACATGCTCACATGTGCTAGTGAGGATTAAAAATCAGAAGAGTCGGAGTGAGACTTGACAGACAAAACCATTTAATGGGGAAAAAAAGCACAATTTATGGTAACGGCTAGATCCAGATTGTCACAATTAGTCGACATTGTTTCGCTGAAGTGTTTCCACATTTACTCTCTAGCTCAGATGTTTTTGTGATAATTAAGACGCGTGTTCTGCTTTGATTCATTTGCTTGTTCTCTACGAAGTTTGGTGAAGTCAAATAGATACATCTTATGATTAACAAAATGAATTCCATTCTTTCTATGAAAGTAAAGCATCTTGTGTGGAAGAATCACACTTCATCCTCTATGATCCTGGGATATGTGGTATATATATATATAAATATATAAAATATTGTTTGTTCTCACTCAACTGCTGTGGAAAAATGATCCAGTACATATGCTGATCATCACATTATTCTGTCTTTGATGCCTTTTTTTGTTTGTTTGTTTGTTTGTTTGTTTTATTATTTCTTTATAAAGCGTATGATCTTTTTGTGGGACTATGTTTTTTTTTTCTGTTTGGAGGTAATGCTTGCTATTTGATTGTGTCTGACCAACAGAAATAAGTGTATGCTGTGTTTTGATTTGTATAGAAATGTGGTTTAAAGTACGTTTAAAGAACAAAATACATTGTAAGAAGAAAAAAAAATACAGGCCTAATGAAGCAAACAAAGTGTGGCTTGTGGTCATATTTGTATTAAATAAAGTTTCTAACTGAATACATTTGTGTGAGTGTGTGTGTGTGTGCTACACTTTTCTTGTCTCCAGTGGGAAAAAAAACAGTAACCACAGGCTAGTTTAGTGATCTTTACCCTTTTTTAAAAGTAATACATGAATGAGGTTATTGCTGTTTAAATCCCTTTGGTAATTCCAAATTTAAATTTGTTTTATTGAATAACACAAAATGTGTAAAAACACTAATTCAATGGATTGTTATTTGGTTAGCTGTGAATTAAAATCTTTTTAAAAAAAAATGTTAACAAGCTTATCTAAAGCCTAAATACACCCCCACCCCCCTCCGCTTCTTACAGTTTGCTGGTGGAATATTTTCTAAGTCTCAGGAGTGAGGAGAGGGGAAATTTATTTTTCATCCACACCCTCTTTACGTAATGACCCATTTGGGGTTTTTTTTTTTGCCTTCTAACCTTGTCTTTCACAGCGCAGTTTGTGCAGCCAGCCAAGTTTGTAACATTAATAAAAGCTTGTCGTGTTTCTAAACCTCAAACCTTTCATACGTGTTTATTATTCTACAGTGTAGATTACACAGTACGATGAAGTGAGCTCGTACGTGTCTTATTGCCTAACCAACAATATTATATTCTGCTGATATGTTGATCATACTGTATACTGAGCCTCTGAGATGGTTTTGTTAAAATAATAATTACATTTTTATGAATTTTAATGTTAATTTATAAACACATATACACAAGACGTTCACAATAGGTACAAAAAAAAAGGCAACTTAATCAAATATATTAGAAACAAATCTTGCTTCTTGTTTTCGGGTATATTTGGCGAATGGCTTACAAATTGCGATGTAATGATGCTTAACTGAATTTATAACTGAGGATCTTCACACAGTGGCACTGCGTCACAGCAAATCCGAATGAAAATATAGTGGCTTCAACATTTACTCCAGTCCAACTATCTGGGAACAAACCAGTCCTTGCTGTTACAGCTCAGCTGAGCTCCAGCTATCTTTTGGCCTGTGGTGCGTACAGGAAGATGGCGCTGAAGGTGGAGAGGATCTCCTGGACTCTGTGGTGGCCAAATGACCTCCGGTCCTCACCAGGCCCACGCGGTCTCCTTTCCTCAAAGGCAGGATCAGGCTGAAGGACACTGAACCTCCGCAGCCGCAGCTACCACCATCTGAGCCCCTGTATTGACCGGCCACAGGCCCAGCTGAGCTCTGCAGCCTCTGGACGCTGCGGTTAGACACGGACAGGACAGCTTGTACTCTGTCACCCTGCCTTGCAGTCAGCAGTCCTGAAATCAAGTATCGACCATCCAGAGGCACAGTGAAGATCCCTGTAGAGTCGAGAAAGGGAAAGAGTGAGTGAGAAAGAAGATCAATAATGTTTGTTGAACAGATGTTTACAGATGCTCCCTGTTCTTCTTTGCCCTCCATGAATAACTAAGTTAGATTAAAGGAGAGATTCACAATTTTTCAAGCCTTTCTTACAACAATAGTCAGCTGCCCACATTGGCATTGAAACAGGTTTTACTTGGTGACCATTAAAGCTTGAGTAGGCAACAACTGAACATGCACAATGCAAAACCTTCATGTCTCTCTGCTGCTATGCCCCTCCCACCAAATCTACAAGTTCACACGACAGCAGAAGATGTCACTGTTTGTCATCATGCCTCTTCGCCACTCTCTGATACAAGCACCATGACATCAAGCCAGGTGTGTTAACATGTGTTTAGTACTTTGCAGCGTGTGCAGCGAGCAGTGACTGTCGCCGTCTCCTCCTGACTCTGATTGGTTGTTTTCGTTTAGGCGCGGTGGATTCTCACAAATGCCATCAGGTGCACTAGGAGGAGCTAGATGAACCGGATTTTTTCACAGATTTTCTGTCTCATGTGCAGATGCAGCCAACTAGAATAGCCAGCTGGTCCGTGACAGGCCCATGCTTATCTGATTGGAATGAATGGATACATCCGGCTGGCAGCCTGCTGGTACCCGGCCTGGGGCGGAAATTCTGAGTAGCTGGTAATGCACTGCTGTCAGGACGTATGACAGTTTCAGCAAATATGCCAAAAAGTTGTATTCATAAAAGTTAACTACTGAACCTTTAAGAGAGCACTTCCTAGTGCCCTTTCAAAGTAAAAGATGGTGTAAAATCCACAATCTTGTGCATTCAAACGTTGATCTGAAGCTAATATAAGACTTCAGTTGTCCAATTAAACCAAATCAAGTGGATATCTTCCAAAATTAATCTTTTTAAAAGCTAAATCCTGTGACTCTCATTCCACTGCATCTGAACAGGAGAGTAACTTTGATTTTATTAAGCTTTAGCTCATCTTCAGATGCACTTTTGAATCCATTTTTGCACAGGAGGCTGTGGATTCTGTCCCTCTTCATTTATATTTGAGGCACATTGAGATCCGTCCAATGTAAGAGTGCAGATTGCAACCAACTGAATACCCCCTCGCCTCACCCTCCAAGAGTGTAGGAAAAAAATATGGTGGCCCTATCTAGAGTCAGTGTTTGGTTTGTCCATTCTGTGCTACGTAACAGGAGCCTCGCTGTGTAGCTATAAAAGGTGTTTTGTTGTGTACCTGTGTGGGTATTGTAGTGTCCACCATCATTAACTAAAACTCTGTTGAAGCGGATGACG